>PVKS010000997.1:0-158506 GCA_004027875.1 Aplodontia rufa
AAAAAAAAAAAAAGAGTGCGCACTCTCTGTGACTCTGATTCCTAGCAAAGGACCAGACAGCCAAGAGCTGCTTCTGGCAGCTACAAGTCAGGCCTTGTTCTTCACATCCAAGCAGGGTTGTTGAGGCCTGGGACATGAAAGGTTTGTAGATTCTAACTCAGCCACAAAATCTGAAGTAAAAGTAAATTGAGTATTCTCAGAATTTTGTAGAAAAAATTAAATATTGCCTGGCTGTTAAGGCCACCTGGTTGTCTGAGCATCTCACTCCCTCATGAGGAATGAAGCCATCCATAGCAGCCACTCCTCTGTTGTCTTCCTCAGATTGTCCTTGCTTTAACTTCTGAGTATAAACAGAAATAGTAGTGAGGACTTGGTAAGGATGAATTGCTCCAAAAACATTTTGAGTGCCTGAGAAATAGAGTGAGAGTCAGAGACTAGGTCTGACCCATTTTTATTTCGAGAACAATTTAACCTAGGACCTGGCACCTTGCAGTCACTCACCAACTCTTTTTGCTGATGAGATGAAAAGGTTTTAGTAAGTGATGGCACCATTAGGCCTTACTGGTGTTTCCTTGAGGGGACAGAGCTCTTGATCATGCTATATGCAGTGTCAAATCAATCAATTACATGAAAGAGATTGCCTTCAACAGCACTGAGGGACAGTCAGTCACTCAGCCTCAAACATACAGTCCGTTCCCCAGCCCCCAGTACAACACACACAGAAGCCACATGCATAGTGATCAGAACAAGAGGCTCAGGACATATTCCCAGGGTTCAAATCTCTGCATGAAAGGGGATGATGCAGAGTAAGGTGAGATTTCTTTGTGAGATTTTACCAGGACCTCAGACCTGCCTGCACATGAGGAAGGCCAATGGTGCCCCACTAGTGGGGTTGGGGCTTGACCTGGTCAAGTTTAAACAAGATGGCCACGCCCTCAGTGTCAGCTTCTGAAATGCCCCGTATGATGTTTCAGAGGAGGGATATTTTTTTCATCATGTATTTAATTATGATGGCCCTGGCTTTAATAGGGCACTTCTGTGAGGCTGTGGGAGAGAAGAGCTTGTAGCCCTCAAGGTGCTCAGTAAAGGAGAGGTGCAACACTGTCACCATAATGCCATGCAGGATTGAGGATAGACACTCCCGGCAGAGTCAGGGTTACACATGAAGGAACCCTGTCAAGGATCCCATCTTGAGGAGTTTCTGGATAGGAATTAGGTGACAGGGATGGGTGGTGGAGAGAAAAGCAAGAGAAGAAGGAAAGGCGGGGGTGGCTTTAGAGAGCAGTGAATTTGCAAGGGCTTAGGCCAGAAGGGAGAAAGAGACTCACCTTGGAGATCCCTCGATGTTACTTCTAGGGTTATAAGCTCTTCTTATCCTTTTAATGTTACATAGTAAGTACTATGACTGCTTTGTCCAGGCAGATCTTGTGGGAACAGAACAATAAATTCTCAGAAAAGCTGAAAGTTCTTGTGAAGTCTTCACTTGACCATTTCCAGTTATATTAAAACATAGGGGTCCTGGGGGTGTAGCTCAGTGGTGAAGTGCTTGCCTGGTATGTCCAAGGCCCTGGGTTCAATCTTCACTACTATAAATAAAACATAGCTGGAAATTACATTTTCTATTTCTGAAAAAAAATTCAATCATAGGTGAAATAATTGAAAGTGTCAGGTACCATTTTGACTCTAATGTGGACACCAGCCTCATTATACTCTAGACTGTCACCTCCAGTTTGACAGACAAGCTTAAAAACTACAGACCAATCAGTCTCATTTCCTTGGTCAAAATAAACTGAGTATGTTTCTATTATGTGGATTATCAGTTATACCTAAATGGTCTATGTTAATAATTTGGTTTAGATTGCCATGTTATTTCTCTTAAGGGTTTGCTTTATCTGATCACAAATACTCAATATTTTATGAAACTCAATCATAACTTGAGGCTAAGAATAGGATGGAAGCCATGGCTAATGCAAAGTCAGTTTTTGCTTCACTTAGGACAGCTGAAATCAGAAACACAAACCCCTACTGAGCGCAAATCTTATTTCCTATATTAATCATTCCTGTGGACAACAGTGAGTTTTGACACATATTCTCATTTTACATCACTTTCCTCTAAGAACCATATTTTTTTAAAGAGGGAGAGAGGAGAAAGGGAGAATCAATTTTATTTAGTTTTTCCTGTGGCCTTTGTTTCTCTGACGCTTACTTGTGTATGTGGTGCTGGGTTTCAAACGCTGCTCCTCACGCTTGCTAGGCAAGCACAAGCACTCCAACCACTGAGCCACTGCTCCAGCCCATCCAAGGACCGTATTAATGTTATGTTCTTACAAACATTTACAAAGTGATTATTACATCCCAGGTACTGACCTAAGAGCTTTACAGATATTGTCATTTAATCTGCGTAATGACCATTTGAGGTAGGGACTGTTATTATTCCTATTTCAGAGATAAGAAAATTCACAAAGTGATGAAGTAACTTGCCCAAGGTCATGCAGATGGTATTCACTGCCATTTGAGAAGACTTCTGAATTAAAGGTTGTGTCTCGCGTGTCCTTTGATGTCACCTCAATGGAAAAGAACTTGCCTGAGAAATTTGCATGCTGTACTCTGTAGCAGAATCCTGTTCTTGGACCATTTTAATAGAGCTCATTTTCCACAGTTTATATTGGTAGTTATCTTTCCAGAAACTTTCCTCCCCCTTGGTTCTTTCCTCCTGGTACCTTGACTCTCCCTTCCCATATCAGTCCAGGGAATGGCTGGACCAGGGGTGTCAAGAAATGGACAGATGTGTTAAACTCCGTAGCTTAGGAATAGAACTATTGAAGTTCTATGACATTGAAGTAGGAAAAAGTATTCCGAGTCCTAAGTGACCTCTGGGCACAATCTACGTTTAAAAAGCTCTAATTTATTATCTAAGCAGACATAGTGGGAATCTGTGTCATATCGGTTCCCATTCTTGATTCTCATTCTTGACTGTGTTGTTTTGTTGAAATGCTGAATTTGGGGACATTGCACTCCTGCTAGTCGCCATGACTCCCCTGGAGTTTCATTGTGCAGTTGGGCTCGTGGTCGACACATCGCACCTCTTTTGGGGCAGGTTGCACTCAGCAGCTTCCCTCTATGTTTCTTCACAGACGTGTCCTCCCCACAGCAGCGAGCCTCTGCCAAGATGAAGCCCATTGAAGAAGGGGTGGAAGATGACGATGAGGTCTTCGAGCCGCCCTCTCCAAACACACTTAAAGTCCATCAGCTGCCTTGACCAGAATTCAAGTTACCGAGATGGAAACTGTCCTGAGGAGATCCTGAAAAAAAAAAAAATACCAGCACTTTTTCATGGCTTTTAGATTATTCTGCTTCACTATATCCAGGCTGGCAGAGTCTGAAGGCAGGAAGGTGAAGAAGGGTCAAAGATGGAAAAGTTGTTTTTCCTGTTCTGTTTATTGGTCAGCTTTTTAAAGCTTTATTGAGCCTTCTGACTAAACTCGTTCTACTTTGAGATATGTATTTTCAGGATACGGTATTTTATTTTTTAACTGTTCAAATCGTAGGGCTTGATCAATGCAAATGCTTTTTCGCTTATTTTCCCAAGTTGCAGCTTATTTTCCTCATGGAGAATTTTTTTTTCTCCTCCATGGTAATCTAGGACAGGTTGTCCATTTGATAATTTTAATAAACAGTATAAGGTGAAATTAGACTGAGGTAGCATTGAAAAATAGGGCATCTTGCGCTTTGCTCAACTGATTGTTTTATGGGAAAGATGTGCTTTGACTTGCTTTCTTTCCCCCCAGGCCAGAAGTGCTCCTCCACTGATACCCTTATGTATTTGGGCACTGTGTAAATAGCTCGATAATGACCAAACTCATGTGAGTTTGCTCACATTACCCTCATGTTATGCCATTAATCAACTGATCTGAGACCTGAAGCCAGCATGGTAACAAACGGAGGCCTTCTGATCTCAGCATCCACAGCCGCCTAAACTGGGCCTCCTTGCTATTTGGAGCCATCTTTCCCCACACGTTGCGGGAAGGGAATCAAACGGCTGAGCAAGTGCCCCAGGGCGAGGTGGTGAAGCCTGTCTTCATCCCTGTCTGTGTCTGGAGTGTCTCGTCATTCCTCTGGAGGACAGATACTCAGTGCCAGAGCCGTGGACGTGAACCCAGCTGTGGGGCACAAGGTTCACCTCAGACAATGCCATGGATGCCCAACCTAGATATCACCGTGAAGGACTTGATTCCAGATCTTACCTTCCTTCTAAAAATCATCTTTTTAAATTATTTTTTAGAGAGGAAGAGTTAGTTTTTTCATCTGGTCTTTGTTTTTCCTCCACTTAGTTGTGTATGTGGTGCTAGGGATTGAACCCAGTTCCTCACGCATCGCCAGGCAAGCACTCTACTGCTGAGCCACCTTTCCAGCCCCTTCTAGAATCATCTTTCAGGTGACAGTGGTATTTGGCTGGTGGGAAATGACAATAGTCTTCCTTAAATAGTCTGTCTGGTCACTGTGGCTGTGGCAAGTGGCCAGGCCACTCAGTTGAGAGGCCATTGACTGACTGTGCTATTTGTGCTCCATTCATACGTATTTTTTCTCACCTACCAGGACCTTCTGTTAGTCAGTCCCTTGTCTCATTAAATAGCCAAGCAAAACGTTAAAAATGAAATTAGCTTCAGGTGAACTGAGCCAAAAGATGTATTTCTTGCCATGAGGTGACTTCTGTTAGAGAAGTAATAGAAATGAGCCAGTCTAGGGCCACTGCATTTTCCTACATCCATTTTTTTTTTTTTTTGAAGCTAGACATATATTTCGTGTGAGTTAAATTTATATGCTGGTCACTCCTCAAAGACATTTACAGTTCCGGTTGTGTTCTCCAGCTCCTGACACTTTCATCAGATGCTAGCTCATTCACGTCAGAGTGGAAGGGCTGGCTTCTCTTTACTAGAATAGCAGCCTCTCCAGCGTTTTAAAGTAGGAATTTATTTTGGTGAGATGAAGCAGTGGTGGACTTGACCTTGGCTTTAAGATGGGAATCATCTGTTGGGTAGAACCATCTCTCTCTGACCTGAGAGCACAAATGCAGCCATGATGTGATCGATAGTGTTGGTGCTGCTCTCCTCTACCCCTGGAGGACAGGCAGTTTGCACGTGTGTAAGGCCAATCACAAAACCACTCTATAGAGTAATTAGATATGACATCCTTCCCAGAGGACAAAGTAATCTTAGATTCTACTGCAGCTCCATCTTAAATGTCTTCTGGATCCACGGAAACTTGGAGTTTTCTTACCCTGACCTGTCTTCTGGCCGGCTCATCTCACTTTGCTAACCCCATACAGCGGAGAAGGTCATCTCTAGTGAACAGCTTGGTTGTGTTTGCAGGTTTTTTTCTGTAGTACTGGGAACAAACCTGTTTTAAAAGCACACTGCTAAAAGTAGGTGATATAAAAAACCATTTACTGTTTTTGCTAAATCGTGAGTGTGAGAGGGAGAAGATAAGACTGTAATCTCAAGGTTAGGAATCTTAGAAGAGCCTCTCAGCCTGAATGGGAAACATGAAACTGTTTTTAAATACACACCTCTAAGGAAGACAGACTCAGAGAAGGAGCCATAGCTATTGAGTAGCCCTCCCACATTGACTTGATTGCAAGGTAACAGATAAGAGAACAGAAGGGTATCAAGTGTAAGACCTGTGGATGACTTTAAATTCATTCATATAAATGAACAACTACATCTTTGTGTAACACATAAATACATAGATAAACACATGTTTGTTGCCACGGTCGCCAGAAAGATGCTTCCAGTGTTTTTGGCATTTACTTAGCTGTGTGATCAATGTTCAGAAAACAGTTTGAAAAAATTATTCTATATATAAATCTCTATATTTAAATATATCATCAAGTCCATTGTATGAATCTAGAATGTAATTATACTAGAGTGTGTCATTTAAAATATTCTGAGATCCTTCATATTTATGTTTATAAAAATTATAGCACAGGTACTGTATAAATCCTCCACGGTGTTTATCTAATATCTTGAATTAGTAATAATGGGTGCTATATGATTATTGTTTGGTCACCATCCTTTGCTTTCTGGGGTCTTCTGCATTTCTCCCATCACTTTCATTTTAACAAGTAGTCACACTTTGTGCTTGGAGCTGACAGTTTCTGCTTCTTATGTCCTATCATGGCCCCAAAGACAGAGTCACCTGAATATTGTTCCTCTGGGGAAAGCTGATGTAACCTACACACTGCCATGTCTCCAATGCACCCAGGTAAGGATGTGGCCCCACAGTGAAGTTCCACACTAGTGTGTGGTAGCTCCCAGACAAGCGCAGCCTGCAGCCTCCACCTTTGGGGCTTGATGTCCTCCTGTTTGCAAACCCCAGGGTGCCACGTCAAGCATTCTTTTTTTTTTTTTTAATTCATCACTTTGGTCATTTCCAAAGCTACTCTACAGAAACCTTTGACCCTCTGATGCCTCAGTTTCCCATCCTTTCCCCCTTTCCAACCCTAGGTTTCCAACCTTTTTTTTAAATTATTACCCAGTGGAACAATTAGAATACCCAACTCCTCAACTCGGAGTCTCATGGATTCAGTGGGGTGGGGTACTGGGTGGGGCCTGGAGGCTGAATTATGCGCACTGCTCCAGTGCTGCTCCCCACCAGAGAGCTCTCACCGATATAGCCAGGTTTGACCATGGAGCCCCAAACACCTTGTATAAGACAACAGTGTGTCATGAATTTAAGAAGTCTGCTTCTAAGTACTCTTTACAGGTTTTTCTGTTATACTTACAACCTAATTTTAAAATACACGAGGATTTTATGAGTGCTTTATACAGACATAGCAAAGTGTTCTTAGGTGCCATTTACATTGGTAACATTATAATAAAAATACATTATGTCTGAATAGAGATTTATTGTTTAAAATGTCTTCATATATTGCTATTCAATCAAATAAATTTCTTATAAAATGTGTGTATTTTTTAATTTCACTCCTACAAGTGGCTGGGTTAGTGTAACTCCGTGCCCCAAGGTTGGGTTTGGTTCTGAGAACTGCTCTGGTTTAGAGGTCTGAGCAGAGTGGCAGAGATGATGCTCTTGGGTCAGTGTCAGTGTCAAGGCAGCCCTGCCATCTTGGCTGCCTGAGTGGAGAGGGCCTGAAGGCAGTGTAGACAGTTTTGACAGGTTGCAGCAATTGAGAAGCCTGAAGAATTTCACTATGGTGATGCATGGATCTTTTATTCGACACATCTGACCTTCCCTTCTAGTTTTATAAGACTCAAAAATGACAAGGAATCACATGAAAAAGTTGGAAAACCTCCCTTGGATCTATTCTGGGGTGGGCAATGGAGAAGAGTCTTGGTTTCTCTTGGAGAAACCCACATTTTCTTCCATGGCCTCTCTGAGGTATTGGAATGGAAACTTGACAGGCCACCTCTTGGCTTTAGTAGCCTGGCAGCTAACAAACTTGCTCCAGGAAGCTCCAAAGCTAGACTCAAATAAAAATGGGCATCTTGTACTACCAAGAGGAACTGATTGTGTGACTCAGTGAGCCACACCAATGAGGCATGATGTCTGGGTGCTGGCCCTGAACTTCTTGCTGAGCCACCTGCGTGGTGGCTTCCCTTTCCTGAGTCTGTGCTAAGGCATAAGAGTTTCTGTGTGTCCACTTGGAGGTTCTCTGTGTTCTCTGTGTGTAGCCTGCCGTCAGGTAACATTGACAGGCCTCAGCTCTGGGTTTGTGGGAGCAGAGGTGGTAGGGACAGGGACATGTCAAAGGTTCCTGGCTCAATTACTCCTGATCTATCCCTGGCGATTGACAAGACAGAAGGCCAGCTCTGAGTGAGAGGACTGAGTATGTCTTCTCCATGCTAAGTTTGAGGGGCCTTTGGAATAGTGGAGAGATGCCAGGGAGTCAACCGGATACCCAAGTCTGGAACTCGAGAGAGGTCTGGGCAGGAGATTCAGATTCCAAAGCTGAAGATGGCACTGTGAGCTCCACAGCCTGTTGTGGGGTCGAGTTATCAATGCATAGTGAGACTACCAGAGACCAGAGTAGAAAAGAAAAAAGTTTATTTTGGGACAGGGAAGAAACAGAAAAGAGAAGAAACAGTCCGGTGCACCAGGGCTACTGCCCCAGAGTAAAGTTGGGAGGGCAGCAGCAGCAAGTAATTCAAGCAGGCTGGGTTTAAAGGTGAAAACCACAAAAATTTTGTCAGGCTTACAAGAGGGGTCTTCTTCCAAGAAATGCAAACAGCAAACTTCAGTTTATCTATTTCAGGCTGCATCTGGAGGGTTAGCAAGGTGGGCTAGGTGGGGAGCTAAACTCTCCATACCTGAAACCCGTACCTTGTGGGGCCTCTGGAGGAATGGGTTGCTTCACAGAAATGGTCACAATGACCTTAACTCATGACCACGTTATTTTGTCTCGGCTGTTTCTGTCCATTTACCACAGTCAACACAATGCAAAGCTTTTATTTGCAGCCATTTTGGCTTGGTCCACCTTGACTAGATATATTTATTTTATATCAGGGGGTCTCTACCCTTTAACATGCCTAATACATAAAGATTATTTTGGGAAGGTTTTTATCCCCCATTCCCCCGTGCAGAAAGGAATCTTTAATGAATGAATGACTTTTTGATCTTTTATTTTGAAATGTGTCAATATCAAAAGACAGGCATAACTCAGTAAGCCAATATTTTAAAAACAACACATGATGGGACTGGAGCAGTGGCACGTCTGTTATGGCCCTTACCTGGCATGTGCAAGGACACAGGTTCGAACCCCAGCACCACTTACTCAACGAAATGTTGGAGCAATAAAAGCCACATGAAAACTAAATAAAAATGATTCTCTCTCTCACTGTCCCTCTCTCTTTAAAAAAAAAAAAAAAGGAAAGAAAAAGAAAAAACGATGCATGATAAGGTTATATATGAAAGCAAGGTCCTGGTGGTAATTAGACCAATGTAACAGCACAAGTAGGTCGTATGGTTTCAGAGTCCACATTGCAACAACCTTTAAGAGATCATCCCTTGTAGACTTTTCTTGTGGTATTAAGAATATCCACAATTACCTCTAAGGTCTATTAAAGTCCCCTCTCTTTTCCAAAATCTGTCTTGTCACACTTTCTTCATGCATGTCAACCAAAACAACGTCCTGCATTGTACTGAATGCAAAGCAGACGTAAGAATCCAATGCTGTCTTCTCTTAAGCCAGACTTTTTAAAGAGTTGTAAAATTATAGTTTTTTCTTTGGTTTTTTAATTGCTATTTTTGAAGACAAATGTTCTTCAGGTTAGCAGATTCTTTTTAAATGAAATAACATCATCCCACCTCTGCTTCTGGTCTCTGCGACTCTCCCTTGGTGCTGGTAATAGAACCCCAGTTTGAGTCTCTGCCTCTAACTTCACATTTTCCAATCAACCTTTGTGCTACTCTCAGAAAATTTGCGAAGAGATGAAAAGCTTCTGATGAGGCCTCCTTACCTACGGAGGAAAGCCCACATTTTAGGCCCTGCCACCAGGCCCTGCCCCTATCCAGTGTCCCCCTCCCTGCACACCAGGCGAGCAGGCACTGACTTTATTCTCACACCCAAACCCACCTCTGTGGGCAGTGCCTGCTGTTTGCCCCCCACCACCAGCAGGGTCCTCATAATAAGGTACAAGCTCCTCGGACTCCCAATTCTCCCAACTGACATGCTGTGCTTCGGGGGAGCCAGCCCTCCCCTACTTCCCTGCTCTGCTGCCTCAGGTTTACACCCACAGTGTGGCTGGTTGAGTTACAGCCAGTTCTTTCCAAACCTGCAGATTCAATTAAACCCTACATCAAAATGTTTGCGGGAAAAAATTGTGTTTGCCCTGAGCATTTACAGGCTCTTTCCCTGTGATGGTTTTCATAGCATCACATTGCTTTAGGTATGATAGGCAATCTCGAGACATCCAGAAGGACTACGTAGGCTGTGTGCAAAACTTGAGCATGGGGGGGGTGTCCTGGAAATGACCCACCACAGACACTGCGGAGGGACTGCACAGCCATGGCACTTGCTTCAGTTCTGAATGTCACTTCAGCTGCTCACTGAATTTCACAAAGCTTCCACTGAACCCCTCTATTTGCATATCAACAGAACTGTAGAGGTGGCAGAAGAGGCATTGGTACTCCCTCTCTAGAAGAGAGGGAAGCACAGACAGGATAAACGAGGGGTCCAAGGTCATCCCCCCCCCACCGCCCCCGATGATCTACACACTTTTCCACTTCCACCGTACAACTCAGAAAACCCCACTTATTCCAGCAGCATTTCTACTTTGGGGCCTGGTTACCATCGCATTTAGGGACCATTTTCACAGTTCCAGCATGGTCTGTGCCCTCTTCCGCTTGGTTGCTGTGTCACCGGATCCTGGATGGTAAATGCTGCATTAATTATTTACCTTGCTGTTTACAGGGACAAATACATTCCCACTGCCTTTTGAGGACTTCCAGCTTCCTTCTTCCCCCTGTCGTGAGAGAATCCTCCTCTTTCCAATTTCAGCTATGCCTAATTTCTTACCACGTTCGCTCATCAATCATAATAATGCTGTGGTACTTAGCATCGCTGGGCCAGCACCCAGGCCTGCTCTGTAGAAAAGGTAACATCATGACTCCATATTTTATATTTTATGCTCTGAGTATTTTTTTAAGAGAGAGGGACAGTGAGAGAGAGAGAATCAATTTTATTCAGTTTTTCATTTGGTTTTAATTGCTCAGACACTTTGTTGCCTATGTGGTGCTGGGGTTTGAACCCACGTCCTCATGCATGCCAGGCAAGTACCATAACCACCGAGCTCCAGCCCCTAACCATGCCATTTGTGCAGAGACAGACGGAGGGGAAAACTCAGAAGGCCCAGACATGGAACAAACCTCTGGCCCAACCTCCCAATGGCCAGCTACACTCTACACAAGCAACCCAAACTGAGCTCAGCTGAGGCTCAAATGGATCATTTTTGCTAGGACAACCCAGCTAAGATTCCAGCTCTCCGGCGCCGCAGGGTCCACTCACCTCTGCTCTTTGCTTCTCTTCTCTGTAGTTTTCTTAGATGGAGTGAAGCCCAGCCTGTCTTGTTCTCCGATTCTTCCCTGAGGTTATCAAGGGTTTGCGTGCTGAAATGCATGCATCGTTCTACAGAGGCCTTTAAAATGATCTCTCAGCTCCCATGAAAATATGGGGTCCTGGTTACATTTTGCCTAACAGACTTCTCATCTATGTGGTTCTCCCCACCTCACTCTTAGACCAAAACAGCTGTGAAGCGCAGACTTCAATGAGGAGGCAGAGATGTGCCCTTGCCTTGGCTCTGAGGTCAGATGTGTGTCTCTGGATGCTGGATCTCACCATGTGCCCCCAGGCAAGGGGTTAAACCTTGGAAGGCCACAGTGTCCCGTGTGCACTAGACCCTTCCCTGACACATAATAGGCACTCAGGTAAGGTCAGTCCTCACCCCCTTTCCCTTTTTCTTATGGCTGTCAAGTTGAATCATTATGTAGCACTCCCCCAGTCCTCTGGGTAGAGAGGAGCCAGTCCTCCACAGAGGCTGAGAAAGAAGGCTTTGGAGACTCTGAGGTGGTGGAAAACACCAGCAGGAGGTGGAGAGAAGGAAGAATGCGTTAAGCTGTGGCCAGCATTTAGCACAATGTGAACTGATTCTCTTGCTTATCTCCATGGCAAATGCCTATAAGCTGAAAGCAGGTGGACTGGATCTTCATGGATGGATACATTCTGATGATAAGAAGGGCATGGTGGCACACACTTGTAATCCCAGCAACTTGAGAGGCTGAGGCAGGAGGATCACAAGTTGAAGGCCAGCCTCAGCAATTTATCAAGGCCTGCCTCAAAATAAAAAACTAAAAAACACTGGGGTTATAGCTCAACAATAAAGTACCCCTGGGTTCAATCCCCAGGATATGTATATATAAAATATAGAGGGAAGTTCTTCTAGAAGCACTTCTAGAAAGAGGCTTGCATTTGGCTACTTCTAGACTTCACTGGAGACTTGTGTTTGGCTACTAGTTAATATTGGGATATGGGGCGAGTCTTAATCTCCTATTTGGGCCTCACTTTCACCTGTACAATAAGATTTGACCAGGTGAAAGTCTTCCACCTCTGGTGTCCCTAATTCCAAGTGAGTATACTTTCTAAGGGCTGGCGCAATCTCTCCTCACTCTGCGTGTCTCTATTGCTAACGTTGTGTTGGCTTAAAGTCATATCATTATCACTATTCAGAAATGTGCTGAGTCCTTTCATCACCAATATTCAATGTTTCTCTTAAACATTTAAAGAATTTCTCAAAAGTTATCCTCAAAGCAGCTGAACCCCACCTCAATGTTGATTGAGGCTTTCCTCTGGAGGAGACAGAACTGTTGAATTTTAAAGTGGATTGAGCATGTAAATTACAACTCGTGCAGAGGTCTCAAACTGAAGTGTCATCAGAATCACCCGGATGTTCCTGGCTGGCTGTACCTCCAGAGTGACGCGCTCGACCAGCTAGGCGCCAATAACGGCACCTTCGCTCTTGTTGCTTGCGGATATCTCTCTTTAATCAGGAAATTGTACCGCTTATATAGCGAAAGTAACCCAATCAGCAGGCTGTTGCTACGAGGAAGAAAACTCTGCCGGCTCCTATTGGCTGTCCCTAGGTGGTCAGATATTGCAAGCACAAAAACCAGGAACAGCAAGAGGTCAGCTGACCAGGCTTGGCCAGCCGCCATCTTAAAGCTGCCTGCGAGGCGCGGCCCCAGGTGCTGCTGCCACACAGAGTCTGATTCAGTCCATCTGAGGAATGGCTCATAGATCTGCCTTTCTGAGATCTGAAATGTTGCTGTCATTAAGGGGGATGTTAAGGTTTAGACATGACTTGTCCCCCAAAATCTCATATGTAACAGTGCAAGAAAGTTTGAGGCGAAATGTTTGGGTATGAAAAATGTTAACCTAATCTGTGCATTAATCCACTTGAATGAATTGACTGGGTAGTTACTATAGCATGACAGGGCGTGGCTGGAGGAGGTGGGGTCACGGGGGATGTGACTTTGGGGTTTACGTTTTGTCTCTGGTGAGTGGAGCTTTGCTTCCCGACGGCCATGTCCTGAGCTGATTCCGCCCCCTTCCACCGTGATGTTCTGCTTCATCTTGGGCTCAGGGTTAGAGTTGACTGTCAGTGGACTGAGACCTCTGAACCCATGAGCCAGATAAACTTTCCCTCCTCTAATTGTTCTTGTCAGATCTTCTGGTCAGAGCAATGAAAACCTGAATAAAACAGGGGCCACATTTTGAAGGTCTGTTAAGTAGTCAGTCTCAACCCCTTATTTGACACATCAGGAAACTGGTTCAGCAGATTCTTTAAAAAGAGGTTAATCCAACTCACAGTTTTGGAAGTTCAAGGTGGAGGGGCCACATCTGGTAAAGGTCTCCTTACTGGTGGGGACTCTGCAGCACAGGGCATCACATGGCAAGACAGAGCCAGCTTGCTAGCTCAGGACTCTGCTTGTAGAGGCACTAACGCAGTCCTGGGGGACCCAGTTCCACTCACCTCCCAAGGGCCCCACCTCCAAATACTATCAATGCATGAACAGGAGGATTAAGTTTCCAATACCTGACTTCTGAGGGACCCAAACCATAGCACCAACTCAAATAGAACCCAAGTATTTCTTGTTCACATCCCAGTGCTGTTGGGGGTTCCCAAACTTTTCACAAGGAACCAGTTAAACTCCTCGCTCCAGGAACCCAAGCTATACATTGGGAACAGTGATTCTTAACTTGGCTGCACGTGGGAATAAAAGATTCGGATGGAATTTATCTGGGCGTTAGGAGCCCTAAAAGCTTCCCAGGTGATTCAGATGGGTGGTGGATTTGAGAAGCCCTGATACGGAGTAGGTTGTGGGAGCCTCCCCTTGTGCAGGTACAACAAACAGGTGATGTGGGCGAAGCTGCTGGCTAGCAGGCTGGCATAGCCGGTCATGGTCTTCCTTCCCCATCAGGGGAGCCCAGTTGAACAGGAATGGTAGAGTGGGTTTGTAGAAAGCCTAGAAGTGAGTGGTGTGGTGCCCATTCAGACCAGAGCAAATGTAGGCAGTCCCTTTGGCAGGTCATTTTGAACTTTTCAATTCTTACTTTTTTGGCTATCTGTAGCCTTTTTTTTTTTTTCTTTCCCCACTGCCTGGGATTGAATTCCCGGAGGCACTCTACCACCAAGCCATCTCCTCAGTACTTTTCTTTTTCATTATGAGACACGGTCTTGCTAAGTTGTGGAGACTGGCCTTGGACTGGATGATTCTCCTACCTCAGCCTCCGCAGACACTGGGGTTACAGGTGTGCACCACCACACGGGCCTCCCTGTAAAGGATTGGTGTGCACCTCTAATCACAGTGACTTCGGAGGCTGAGGCAGAAGAATCGTAAAGTCTGAGGCCAGCCCGGACCACTTAGTAAGACCCTGTCTCAAAAGAAAGTCAGGTGCTTTATTGGCTCTGCTATCTGGGACAAGAGGATATTCAAATCAGAGTTCTGAAGTATCATTTCCAGCTGAGCTTGGTTTCATGACCTGAGCTGTGAAAACAATCTCTCTGAAGCCAGTCGCACATGCTCTTGTGACCTAAGAATATGAATATCTGCCATCTTTACCTTTGGAGGGTTTGTGAGAACCAAATCTCAAAGCACAATGTAGACTCTAAAGCACTAAAAGGTGAAAACCATTAGTATATTAATCAATGATATAACTGAAAGCTTAAGGTGAAATACTTCCTTGCTAAATTCAACTTGAAAATGCTTTTCCTTGGGCTCGGCAGTTACAGCGCTTGCCTGGCATGAGCAAGTACACGAGTTCAAACCCCAGCACCCACATACACAACTAAGTGTCAGAGCAATGAAAGCCATGTGAAAAACTCAATAAAAACTGATTCTGTCTCTTCCTCTCTCTCTCTCTCACTGTCCTTCTCTTTAAAAAAAGAAAGAAAGAAAGAAAATGCCTTTCCTAACTTGCATCTCATTTGTCCTTGTTTCCAGGTGCACACACATATTTAAATCCAATACCCAGAACACACAGGTGTGATAGCATTGGTGCCTTAAAAAGATTTTTTCTCCTAAGATAACGGGAGTACAGACAGATCTTTAATGTGTCTGTATGAGAATAACACCAAAATTTTAAGTAATATAATCCCAACTACAAGTTTTGAAGTCTTGTATCTCTTATAACTTGAAAAGTGAATAAGAAATGGATTATACAGTTTTAAGTCTCTTATTACAAGAAGATCTAGAAATACTCAGAAAAGACACTTCATTTAGGGTTGGGAGTGTAGCTCAATGGTAGAGTGCTTGCCTAGAATGCTTGAAGCCACAGGTTCAGTCCCCAGTACCACAAAAAAGATGTGAGAGATACTTTGTCCTAGACAAGGTACCAGTGTTGGTATCCTGTTAGCATGGTGAAATCCACAATGACAGTTTGTATCTTTTTTTTTTTTTTTTTTTGGTACTGGGGATTGAACCCCAGGGCCTTGTGCATGGTAGGCAAGCACTTTACCACTGAGCTACACCCCCAGTCCAGCTTATGCCTTTTACATAAGAGCCCACAAAGTTCATATAATTACATATTATTCCAACTAGAAATCTTCCTGGGTAAGTTTATCAATGGTATGAAATATTTAGATGTTCAAATAGTAACTGAAGCAATTAAACTCAGAAAGCAAGTGAACAGCGCCCTCTGGTGGTGTAGAGCGGCAGCAGAATTGCATCATGTTCCACCTTCAAGCAGAATATGAAACTCCAGTTCTTCCAGTTTCTTAAAAGTCAGTCTTCCACCTTAACCGTAAGGAATTTTAAAAATTATTTTAACTTACATACAAAAATGTTATGCATATGATTGGGATACCATGTAATGTTTTGATACATGTATATAATGTGTAATGGTTAAATCAGGTTAAACATATCTATCTCCTCAATCAGTTCTGATTTTCATTAGAATCTTCTAATTTTTTTGAAATATATATATACAGTACAGTTTTATCTATTGTCACCCTATTGTGTAATAGCACACCAGAACTTCTTACTCCTATCTAACTGTAACTCAGTACCCCACAGATCAATCTTTCCCCATCCCTCCCAGCCCACCATCCCCCATAAAGAATTTTTATATTCCAAAGATCCATTGTACTTTAGGATACACTATTTAGATTGTGTTTTATTATTTAGGGCATATTTTGCATAACCTTTGAAGAAAATTTCAGTGGAGAAAGTGTTCCATTAAGAAATAAGTTTTAGGGGTTGAAGTGGTGGCTCGGCAGTTATTGCGCTTGCCTGGCAGGCACAGGTATGGAGGTTCGAACCCCAGCACCACGTACACAATGAAGTGTCGGAGCAACAAAAGCCACATGGAAAACTAATTTGATTCTCTCTTTCTCTCTCACTGTCCCTCTCTTTAAAAAAAAAATGTTTTGACTAAAAAGAAGTCAATATGGCATTGATGCATAACCACTGTACCATATTCCCAGCCCCCACCCCCCACCCTTTTTATTTTTCCTTTAATTTGGAGAGAGGGTCTCTTGCCAAGTAGCTGAGGCTGGCCTCAAACTTGCAATCCTCCTGCCTCGGCCTCCCAAATTAAAGGTACCCACCACCACACCTGACTCTTCTATCATTTATATACTACCTTTTCATACATTTCCCCCAGTGTAGCTCCCTGGGGAGGACAAATGTGGTGAGCGATGCTTCACTAAATCAAAATGTAGGTGCAAATATGATTTGGTTGTATATTTTTAAACATTTCTAAAACTTCAGATCACCCAACCTCCTACTTTCCAATGACAGTCTAAGGAGTTTTATTCATAAAACACCCAAATTAATTCTTTCTCAGAACCAATACACACACACACACAAACTGACAACGCCAGTGTTCTTCTCAAAAAAGAAACCAAAAGAAATGACGAGAAGCCCCTTCTCCCTTGATTTTCGCAAAACTAGTTCCACACTCAGCCCCTCTTTTAAGAACCTTCTGACTTACCCACTGGTTCCAGTCCCCTGTGCCTTCAAACAGGGCTCAGGGATCCCTGGGGTGTAAAGAACAAGGTCCGAGGATTGTTTTAAAATCTGGCATTAGAATCTACTTGTCTATTTGTTTTGTTGTCACATTGACTAGTTTCAAATTGACAACGAGGTTTGGGGAAAAATACTGACATTTGGGCATAAAAGCAGAGAAGCCCAGTAGGGCTTCTATTTACCATATACGTAAATGTTAATGTTATATATATACCATATATACAATGTTAAACAGCCATTTAATTGCAATAACACTGCATTTCCATCTTAATTTCTATTTTATAAATTTTCCCCATAATTAAACAGTAAATAAAAAAAGTAGTCAATTCTTTTCATCTTGAAAGATTAACTTACCTTTTCTAATTGTTATGTTCTATTTATTCTCTTCACTCCCATTTCACACAAGTGGTATAGACCATGCTGCTATTATTTTCAAGCCTCTGCAATTTCCTTTCCCACGCATTTCACCAAATTTTTCTGTCCATCGATCTGGATACTTTCTATTGACCGGTCAGTTGCTTCTAGCCTGCTACCCTCATCTGTTGAATTCTTACGTTCAAGCATTCTAAGGTTTAGTCCTAGAATTTGTTCCACTTCTGTACCTTCTATTTGCCATGGTTATTTTTAAAGTCCTTGTACGGTAATTAGTTTCTGACCTTCTGAGCATCTGTGTTGTGTGCAGTTTCTCTTTCCCGCATGCTGCATATGGTCGGATATGACAATGAAGATGAAAATGTTGAGGCACTGGGCGAGAATATCTTCTCAGGCCAAAGACTTCTTTTGCAGGCAGCTAACGTCCAGCTCGCCATCTTGGTTCCATTACGAGTTAATTTTAGGCTTTGTTAGGTTTGGTCTGTTTTGGATTTGCTTTTTCCTAATGTAAGACCCTCAATTCTAAGGCATGACCTTTATTTCTAGCTTAGAACTCTCCAGGGGTCTACCTACCCTTTTGTAGGAAAATACAAACTCAAGAGTGTTTGCTGAGACCTTACTGAGGCCAAGTTCTGAGAAGTCTCTAAGTCCATCAGCCTCCTAGCTAGGGGTGGGACTTGGGTGGGACAAGGGAGGTGCCTAAGGCAAAGTTCAACCCTGAAAATGAGCACTAGGGCTCACCCTAGTTTTTGACTCAGCTCTCAGTGACTGTTTCCTGCTGAATTTTAAGGTTCAATCATTGTGTTGAAAAGAGCGTAAAAGATTTTTGGGCCTATCTTCTCTGTGAGGTCTCTTATTTTGCATTTGTCCTTTAAATTTCTGTGGTTCCGTCCATTTCCTTTGCTGGGTAAGACTGCCCCTTCCTGTTTGCTTGCTCTCTGCCTTTGCCCCTCAGGCAGCCAGCAAGTGCTCTCAGGAAAATTCAGGGGTAGGCCAAGTGCTTGCCTTCTTTCCGGGTTCAAAGCCTGGCTACACTAGTTGCCTGCCAGCACAAACAGTTGTTATGCATACTTTGTCTAGACAAATTAGTCACTTTTACTTATTGCCGGCATATGCCCTGCTCTTCCTTGGCTCTCTGGTCTTTTGAGGATGCTGTCTGGGATTCCCTTCCTCCCTCCCTCCCTCCATCCTACACAAAATCCGGGCCATTCTTTGTGCTCAATGTGAGTCTCACTTCCTCAAACTATGCATTTATTAAAACTTTTGTTTCTGAATAACTTTTATTAATGACAAAACATTGTTATGATAAATGCTAAGGAAAAAGCATAAAGTTCCAGACCGTATAAAATGTAACAACCCAACTTTAAAAATCATCCCCATATGTATGTATGTGTTTATATACCTGTTTATGTGACCAGATGAAAATTAATGTAATTGTTTTTCTGGGTGAAGGACCACGTTATTTCTATTTTTAAAGGGTTTACATGCTTAAAAAAACAATAAAATATTATTATCTATTTTTAGGTGACAGAATTGTGTAGGGTTTTTTTTTTCCTTAAGATTTTCCATATTCTCTGAAGTTTAATACCAGTTCTTTAAGAATTTTATTTATTTATTTTTATTTTTGGGTTCTGGGAATTAACCACTAGGATACATCCCCAGCCCTTTTTGATTCATTTAAAATTTTTTTTTAAATTTTAAGAAGACAGAGTCTAAGTTCCTTAGGGCCTCGCTAAGTTGCTGAGTCTGCCTATGAACCTGTGATCCTCCTGCTTCAGTCTCGAAAGCTGCTGGGATTTTAGTCATGCACCACACACCCAGCTAATGCTACTATTTCTAATTTTAAAAAGATGGGGGGAGGGCGAGTTTTTGGTAACAAAAAGTTCTTTACATTGTAAGTGAATCATCTACCACTGCACAAGAGAGTGGATGTACTTCATATACTTAAAGATGGCTAAGTTAATAAATTTTGTTATTGCCACAATTGAAAGTAAAGAAAAAAGTAGGAGCCATAGTAGACTGCCAAAAAAAATAAATAAATAAAGTGAATCATCCAGGTGTCCAGTAGAAAATTAGTTTATGGGATTGGTTGGTTTGTAGAACTTAACACTTTTACCAAATTGTACATGACTGCATGAACAGTTGGATCAAATATTCATTTTAGATTTTTGTACTGATGTATTCAGGCTTTGATTATTCCTTTCAAATTCTTTATAATTATCAGGAAAAATATGAAGTTTTAAAATTTCTCCAAAAAGCCTTAAAAACTTTATTTCAGGCCTCTCTTTCTGCCCAATATATGTCTTGACTCACAAACTTGCACAATCACTGTTGGATAACACAGGGCAATCCCTAATGACAACATGGTGCACTTTACTTACTGGTATTCTTGTGAATAAGTTTCATGATAACAGATAACCACCACTACCTGAGATTGTTAAAAACTTAATCTATGGTGACACTGGTGTAAGTACTGACTAAATGGCCTTTTATCCATTTATTTAATTTAGCAATCACCTAAATCACAAAAAAGTTCCAAAACCAATCATTAATGCCAACGTTATATGTTTTATTTTTAATCAAGTAATTTTAAGCCTGAAAATATCCATAATTGAAAGAATAAGACATTAAGCATGAAATGAGAATATAAGCCCATGTCTACAGAAAAACCAACTGCACTTTAGTCCTTTGAGGTGACTGACCATGACAGAAATTCCATTCCAAACTTCGACTCCTTTGTGTCCTTTAGAAACAGACAGTTCAAGTGTTTTTCTTCATTTTCACTTGTAAACAACATGAGCCAAAACGGACAATGAGGTAACCTAAATACTACATAGGATAATTTCAAAACACTAGATAAAACACCGTATTAAAAACATATAGAAATCAGGGTTCACTTTGGTCTCTATTATGGTTAAAGTTGTTAATACCAAAAAGCAACACACACTAATTAAAGCCAGCTTGGTGGCGGGTGCCAGTGGCTGATAGAAGTAGGCGATTCAAGAGGTAGTCAACACTGTTATGTTCAAGCTGGTAACTCTCACAAGGGTTAAGCCACAGATGTATTAAATATAATACTTCTCACAGTACAGTACTTTCCCATAACTTTGCAGCTTTGTTCCAAACATAAAACTAACAGCCTCCCAGGCTAAGTGAACAACTAGGATGCAGATCACACAATCACCACATCTTTAAAAGGCTGCTGACAGGTTACATAAGACAGAATTTGAAGCTTTCAAGTTGTTCTTTCCTAAAACAATCCCATTAACACATCTAGAATATTAAAGTCAGTGAGGCTGTACTTGTACATTATTCTCCCAAATTTTATAACCATGGGAAATACACAAATATATTATGATAAACATTAATCTTAGAGAAAACATAAATTAATTTAAGTTAACTTTAAGACTTAATGAGATTTCCCATGTCCTGTATAATTCATCTTACAGTGAATGTTACAGAGTCTATTAACACTTATGGGCTTCTATTCACAAACTAAATACAACCAGCAGTAACTTGGGGCTGCACTGGTACAAAATAAACTGAGCCAGAATATAAGGAAAAAAATTGGCAATAAAAATATCCTATATTTGGAGGTGGGCTGATGCTAATAATGTTTCCTGATATATATATATTTTCTACATTGCACACTAAAGTTCCAAGTTAAAAGCAGGTGAAAATCTTTCTAAATCTTTCAACTGTAAAAATATGTCCGAAGACTAGAAATGCAAGTATAAAAATGTTTCCACTATAATCTGCCATGTAGCAAAAGTGTAGCTTACAGGCCGAGAGACTGGAAGTGCATCTTCTTTAGAAATTACGTGTGTATTGAAATGAGAGTGAGGTCAAGGGGCAACATAACTCACAGGCCCACTGCCCCACCATGAGTAACACCTGCACACTGGTGTTCACACAGACCCTCTTCCCTCAGTAGCTAGGAATGCATTGCACTTTTAATCTCACTCCTTGGCAAGCCTGTGCTAGTCTTAAGTGCCTGGGGCTGCAATATGCTTTGGATTCAGGGCAGCAGAGACATGGAAATGAAGGAGATTGGCATCTTTCATAACCGTTTGCCCACCATGAGCACATTCATACTCCAACCCCTTCTTGGCAAAGCAGCTATTTCCAAGACTGCTTCTGTGTTCTGTTTTGCTTACGTTGAAGACTGTCCATGGTTCTTTAAGCTAAATACATGATAACTTCAAGGAAATGCTTGGAGCCTTGGCTGACTAAAACAAGATGTTTAATTATTCACAAGTTTGTAAAAAACACACAGTTGTGATTTGCTATCTATAATATAGATAAAAAGATTCTGTACCAGAGAATTGTCAGCCACCTGTGAGGCTGGAGCAGCATAAAAGTGTGCTATGTATCAACTATGAGGTAGCCTTATATTGTAAACAGTATTTTATCCATGTAAATGAACAATGTGGTCACATCAGTGATCTTCCCATCATGCGAGGAGTTGAGGAATTCTGCATTAGAGGACTTTTCAAACAAAATAACAACAAGAGAACTGATATATGCTATTTGGGATTTTGATCTATGTCAAACTCAGAG
Organism: Aplodontia rufa; assembly: GCA_004027875.1. Taxonomy (NCBI): domain Eukaryota; kingdom Metazoa; phylum Chordata; class Mammalia; order Rodentia; family Aplodontiidae; genus Aplodontia; species Aplodontia rufa. The sequence continues at coordinate 21,970 of PVKS010000997.1, forward strand.
GTAGTTACTAACATCAAATACATGTACTCACACAAAGCTCTAAGTTACTTGGCTTCTTTTGAATAAGCAGGACTGGAAACTAGACTGTAAAGAAACAATGACATTATATTGTATGTTCCCTGAGCAAAGTTCTTTGTCCTGAGTATGTTATGTAATAGTGACAATTTTCTCATATAAAAAATAAATCCCCACTCTTAACCATAAGATAGGTTTGGTATGTGCTCTTAGTAGTTCAAAGTCTGGTCAGATGCTGAAACAGATTTTAAATTGCACCTATATGGTCCACAGTTCTCAAGTGTTTCTGTCTTTTCTGTTTTCATTCTTTTTTTTAACCATGATCTCAGCTCTGAACTTTTATATGTAAACAGGGAATGTCCAAGTCCATAATTTACTATGCCTATCAAGTCAAGGAACTTTGGTTTGAAATTTCAAAGTGACATATCATATTTTGCATTTTTACTGTTAACCTGCTTACTATACCTGCTAAAAATTATGCAATGCCACTTTGATTTGTCTACATAATTTAAATAAGCTTGAAATCCTCACATAAGGCAAGGAAGTACTTCTCTCTACAGCTACATCACATTCAATATCGTCAAAGGAAAGCTTTGCAGCACAGCACACTGATACTTCAACACACACCACGGAGATTCTCAAAAACACTGAGCTACGGAGCACTGGCAGGCCAGTCTGAGGCATTTTCTTCTGGTGGCTTGCTGAAACAGCAGCAACTATACCAGCATCCCATGACAGGACACATGGGAGAGGGAGCAGAAACTGTTCAGAAGAATACATCACAGTTGAGTCAAGCTATTTTCTTTCTTTTTGATTATCTGAGCTGATGCCAACAGGCCTGTACAAAACCATATTTATTGCCAATATTATGCAGATAATTAATTGGTACCTTCTTGGAGATGTATCAGAAATTTGCCCATAACATCTAGAACCAGGATGACTCCAAAATAATTCTCTTCATGACTGAAACATAAAGGGAGTAATACTACAACCGGTCTCTAGCCAGTTTGTTACTGTAACTGAGAACCAACCCTAGAAGATTCTCCATCCTCAGCACCTATGTTCATCCTGAATTCAAACTTCCATCAGAACAACGTTACTGTATAAGATACTTCTGGCTACACAATGGGAGAGATTTTGGTCCCTCTGACCCAGGCATGTCACTCTAGTTGCCTACCAATGTTACACTTACTTTTCAGTATCATTCACAGGTCGCACCTACTGGGCAATTATGAACAGCCCGTTCATTTTCATTCCCAACCTCAGTATTTTATTCATTTCCATGCTGCTTTTGTTTTAGAAACAAGTTAGAGAACTCTCCAGGGGGAAATAAAAACAGCCACCAAAAATATACACCAAATGATTGGAATTTTCCTCTAAGGTTTTCAGTAGTAAAAAAGGAGGGCTCCCTGCTCTAAGCGATGGTCAGAAGATCAACTTGGTCAAGGGAAGCTGTTGTTGCCACAACCCCTTAAAATCCTCAGAACATGTAAAAGATTACACTGGTCTGGTATCAAAATTCCATTGAAAATAATCAAGTTACTACATTTATACATCACCCTCTCCTTCATTTCTCTTAATAGGCATGTGATTTACAATCAAAACATAGAATTAAAAACACTGAAATATCGGCACAGAACTTACACATTCATTGTCTTTTCTGGACTTATGTATCCCAGAATCAAAAAAGCTTATGGCAGTCAGAGGCATATGGAGTTAAGGTACTACCTTCAAACAGGAAAAAACAAGAAAAAATACTCCACAGATATCAAGGAAAAAAAAAAGGCAATCTCAAAATTGGGAGAAAATGGATGTCTTAAAAACCTTTAGTACCATATGATTGGTGGCTCTGAGATCTGAAGTATCCTTTGGTTCACACAAAAGGTAACAGTCATGTTTTTATGTTTATGTAATATAGAAGAAGCAGTACTTAAGAAGAACTCCAGGGGTAATTTTTGCAACCATCTTAAATGCTTCCCATGGATTTTCAATTCTTGGAGATGTCTAATTATGTGAGGGAGGGTGTGTGCTTACAGCTACATACACACATACGTAAAGAAAAAAACCTCTTTATATGTATGTCTACATTCCTGTGTAAAATCCTCATACGAACACACACAAATTCAGGCTCTCTCCCTCTCACACATGTACATACTGATACACACAGTATTCTCATTCTCGGAATTACATAACACATGACACCCTGCTTGAATGTTCTTTGCTTAGAGTGATTTGTCTGTTTAAAAAAATTCACAATTCCTCAACAGTAGTTAAAATCCCAGGTCAGCTGCTGTCTGAAATACTGTTCCCCTGTACTTGCATGAGGTAGACTTCCCAACCGGGTAGAGAAAATGATACGTTAAGAAGTATTATGTCTTTTTCCTCTTCTGAACTGAAGGCCCCTTCTTGTTTTGCTCTTCTGGCACTGCAGATGCCTTTGCAGAGGAAGCTTCTTGAGGTGACCTGCCTGACCGTTCTGAGATCTCTGACCTAGCCTCCTGAGGAAATGGTGGGGATGTGCAGCCATGCCCGCCTCCCACTTCCCGAGGGGAGGTTGAAGTGCATGGCTGGGATTCCGCTTCCTGTCTTCCCTGAGAACTGGCAGGCAGCTGTGCAACAGTTTTGTGTGGGCAGTTTGCCACCATGTGCATGATGCTCTGACAGTAATGGCACTTCTTTGGCTGAGGAGGTAGACTACATTCCTTAGCATGATGATCAAGGCCACCACAATTGTAGCATCTGCAAGCAAAAATGAAGAAAACATCTTAGGAACAGGTAGCCGGTATCATTAAAATTTTAAAATAAGAATTTAATAATTAATTATGTAAAATAGCCATTTACATAGAAATGTAGACATGATCTTTCAAATACCAAAATACACAAACTGTCCATGAGATCAGCTTATTTTAATGTGCCTTCCTGAAAGTAATGTTATTAATACTGGCTATACTGGTTGCTTCATGGACATCAGCATCAAAATATTCTGGCAACTTCAAAAAATTAATTGGGGTAAACATAATGATCAATTAAAAATCACAACTACTAAAACATGAAGTAATACATAATCATTTCCATGTAGAGATAGATGACTTGTTTAAATTTAACAAGGTACTGTATTTTATTTTTGTGGCACTGAGGATGGAACCCAAGGGAAATCTACCACTGGGCTACATTCCCACCCCGTTTTATTTTGTGGCAAAGTCTCATTAATTTGCCCAGGCTGGCTCTGAATTTGTCATCCTCCTGCTCAACATCCCAGGTGCTTGGGATCACAGGTGTGCATCACCACAATTGGTCTGACAGGTTAATCTTAAAGAATACCTTACCCACTAGAGGGCAGTCAATATTAAAAAAAAAACAACCAGGTAGCTTTAAAAATAAGAGTATAAAAATATAGCTGTTTGCCATGAAATGAAATATCAATTTGCTGAGCAACTGAGAAAATTATAGACCAAATTAAATTTTATGAATTTAACACTTCAAGTATTATTTTGACTGTGGAAGTCAGTTGAACTAAAAGCTTTTCCTTTGTACAAAATTAAGTAGAACATTGAAATCTGTTATATAAAGAAGGTATCAAGTCAGAATACCTGGCAAATTACCTAGTAAATGTATAGCAATGACAGGACAGTGCTATTAAACAAACATTCTAAATACTTATGTCAGATTAATAAAGTGTGGTACTAATTTAGTGACTGGAAGTTTACTTTATTCTTTCTGTAGAAATGAGTTTCCCTTAAATTATCTAAATTAAAATAAACATGAATCCATCCTTAGTATTTGTACACTAGGGACAAGGTTTTATACTGGATGTTTGAAATTTTGACTTAGTTTTGAAAAGCTGAGCAAGCAAATTATTTGGAAGCTGTATCTGCCCAATTTCAACAGACTTTTAAATTTGTATATTTAAAAAAAAGGACATAAGTGTTAAAACTAAAGTAAGTTATATTTACAAAGGTTAAGCTGAATGTTGAATATAGAATTTACTTAGTGATTTGCTTTCAAGTTAAATGTTTTAAAAGAACTTTCTATTTTAAATTTATTTTCTAAATGCATTCACGTTTCCACAATTCTCACTATGAAGCACAAATAACAACAGGTCGCAATGTTAAAAAACAAAACAAAACAAAATATGTGTAACATTTTTGACGCGTGGCATTTTTGAAATATATAACATTACTTATAATAATGTTTTCCCACATAGTTAGTTCTCTTCTATAATGGGTAAGTGAATAATAAATTTGCCCATCTTTGAAATATCTTTCTTTTGAATTAAATCCACTTGCTGAGGATAGCATCCAGTCACAGGCTCATTTTCAAAGACAGAGTAAACCAGCCAGAGGGTAACAGAGCAGGCTCTCCCTCCAGTCACCATGCTCCATGTTCTCACACTCAGGGAACTGCTCTGCCCTCTCAATGCAGGGCCTGATGTCAGAATTCTACTTCACAAATAATGTCTTTGATCACACTCTGTGCATTTACCATTGCACTTTGGTTATAAAAGTAATTTTTAAGGACACTATATATTATTTTGCTTTTCTTGTATTCTGATCTGTGTAGTTATTAATTCACCCTCCTCCCGATGGCTTTTCAGATATGTCCTATCATGAGGCCAGACTGCCTTCCGCACTGAAAAGATTTGCATTCAGTGTATATATGCCTGATCTTAAAAGAGGGAGGAGGAGCATTTATTCTCACCTTCTAGTTAATCATTCAATGTCAATCATTCTTACTACTAAGAGTGCAGATCACCCTCCATTATGAAATCCCTTCCTTCCCAAGGGACTGACACCAAAATGGAAATGTCCAGCTAACTTTCAGCTCATAAATGATACCACATTCACATACTACACCAAGCTATATGTGGTTCTAGTCTCCTTTGTTCATTCTCCACACTTCTCCAAATCAGTTTGTATTTATTAATTTGCATGAATTTTACACTATGATGTGAGCATAAAAATAACAATTGTGGCCATGTTCAGCAACATGCTTAAGAAATATAAAGGTATAGTGTCATAAGCAAAAACAACACAAAGAAAACTATAATCATTCTTTGTAGTACGTTCCCATAGCCCAACATAAAAAACAAAATACTCTGCTTGACCACCATGTGTGAGAACCTAGGATTGTACTCCGGCACGGCAAAAATAAATATAAATAAATAAATAAAATTATCCATGTTCCATATTTTTTATAAAATGCTGAGCCCATGGCACAAAGTATATTTCCTCACACATTAAACACAAAGATAAAACAAAAATATCCCATTTAATATTAGAATGGTTAAGTTCTTCATAAAATTGCTTTATAAATACTTCTAATGAACTAGTGCATTCTAAGTATTTTTACTTTAAAAGCTTTTAAGATAGAATATAAAAACTGGAGTCAAATTTTAAAAGACTGAAAATAAAACTAAAATTTTTAAATGAAAGGAGAACTGCCTAATGATAGCATAGAAGCACATAAGATAGCCAAATGAAAACAAATATTTTAGGCTTTTATTAACCAAGACAAAGAGACTGCATTAATCAGTTAATAAAAACACAGTCAAATCTCTGAAGATTCCATTTTTAAAAAAGGAAAATTCTGACTTAGCAATCAGAATATAGATCTGCTATGACCCTTAAACAATTTCAGACTTTTTGGTCCAAATGAACTACTTAAATTGTATTTTCAAATGACAACAGCAATAATGCTTAGAGCTGAGCTCAACTGAGGATGACTAGATTAAATGATACTCCAAATTTCTTAAATTAAAGGCTTCATCAATTGTAGGATTCCCTTGATCCGCAAAGGTATCAAAAATTAGGGGAAGAAATGATCCCACAAAGGGAGAGCCAAATGTCCCTGTCTAAAAGTACAATGGGAAAAAGATATGTTAGGGTACTTCTCCATTTTGAGACTATTAAGAATTTATATGGGGGCCTGGAGTGGTGGCTTGGCAGTTACGGCGCTTGCCTGGCATGCATGAGTACACGAGTTCAAACCCCAGCACCCATGTACACAACAAAGTGTCTGAGTAATGAAGGTTACTTGAAAAACTAAATAAAAATTGCTTCTCTCTTTCTCTCTTAAAAAAAAAAAAAAAAGAATTTATATGGGGGGTGCTGAAGGGGTGGCTCAGTGTTTACAGCGCTTTGCCTGGCATGAGTGAGGACACAGGTTTGAACCCCAGCACTACATATACAATGAAGTGTCTGAACACAATGAAAGCCAAATGAAAAACCAAATAAAACTGATTCTCTCTTTCTCTTCCTCTCACTGTCCCTCTCTCTCTCTTAAAAAATTATACGGAGGAGCTAGAAGCAGTGGTTCAGTGGTTGTGGCACTTGCCTGGTACGTGCAAGGACCTGGGTTTGAACCCCAGCATCACATACACAAGGAAGTGTAGGAGCACAAAAGCCCCATGTGAAAAACTAAATAAAATTGATTTTCTCTTAAAAAAATAAAAAAAGAAAGAAAGAAAGAAAAAGGAAAAAAATTTATATGGAAATTCAAATCCATATTCTGAGGGTTAGACAGCAAGGATAAAGATACAGTGATTTGCAAGCTTCTCAAGAGAAAGGAAATGCTGAGAGAATAATAAGTAAAGCAATATCAAGGACAGAGAATAGAATCGGAAAACAAAAATTTTAAACAGGAAAAAGGTGTAAGAAAGGAAGAGATAAAAATTCCCAGAAAAGAAAGATGAGAAAAAGCATTGGTGAAGTTTCTGGATGGGATGCCAGTGAGGTTTAAGGAAAGTCACAGATCAGAAAGAATTTCAGAACTAAATTGTAAAGATAACCAACTTTCTGAAGAAATATCATTTTTAATATACAATCCAACAAAAATCCAGAAAGGAGGGGTTGCACAAAAAGGCCCTGAGTTTAACTCAAAGCATCAAAAAAAAAAAAAAAAAAAAAAAAAAAAAAAAAAAACAAAACCAAAAAAAAAAACAAACAAGAAAAGAAAACCTATCAACACAAAAACCAACAACCCAAAACCCAAACCCAGAAATTATACTAATCATATTCCTCAATTTTACTTTTTTCTTATTCTAAAAAATCTGAACATTTGTTTCTAATTAAGTGTCAATCAGTCAGAACATGGGAACATGGGAACACTGGACCCTAACCTGGTAGAAGTGGGAGGTGGGTGATCAGAAATGTTATCAGAGAATCCCAGATAGCTGAAAAGGAAAATATCTGGAGCATAATTTTTGATGGGAATAATCTGCCCTCCATGTCCCTCCTGAGGTCAAGCAGGGCAGGCACAAGATCAACCCTCCACAGGCCTTATTTTGTCCTGATAGGTTTAAGCAATCTAAATATGCCTGGGTATGGCTTACTCTTTCCACAGGTTCTGCCCCAAAATACCCAGGGGAGTTATGAAACTGATGAACAAAAACAAGACAAAACAAAACAAAACAAAACCACTTATGTGTGTGCTGGGTGTGATGGTGTGCATCTGTAATCCCAGAGGCTGTGGCAGGAAGACCACAAGTTCAAAGTCAGCCTCAGCAATTTACATAATTTAATTTTCCTTCAAACCCTACAAAACGTACATTGTATTGATGAGGAAATTAACTCAGAGAATTTACCTAGAAGGAAATTTTAATTGAAAATATATTTTTTTTTTTTTGGCAGTGGGGAACCCAGGGGTATTTTGACACTAAGCTGCATCCCCAACTCTTATTTTGGAAACAGTCTTGCTAAGTTGCTGAGGCTGGCCCTGAATTTGCAATCTGCCTGTTTTAGCTTCCTGAGTCACTGGGATTACAGGCTTGTGCCACCATGCCCAGCCACTTCCATTTTCATTATATAAAAATGTTATAATCAGCAATATGATGTTATTTTATTATGTGTGAGTCTAAAATTTAAAACACCAAAACATACAACACTCTGTGTGTGTGTGTATTTCTGCTAGTGCTTTGTGTCAACCTATTTTTTTCTTGTGGTACTGAGGATTGAACCCAGAGCCTTATACACACTATGCATACACTACCACTGAGACACCCCCAGTCCTTTGTGTCAATTTTTATAAATGTTTTTTCTTGCTCATGACATGATTTCTTCAAGGCATTGGTTCTGTAAACCAGCATTACTATTGTTGTTGTTGTTGTTATTATTATTATTACTATTATTTTAAAGAGAGAGAGGGAATCAATTTTATTTAGCTTTTTCATCTGGTTTTCATTGCTCCAACACTTCTCTGTGTATGTGGTGCTGGGGTTCGAACCTGGGTTCTTGCACATGCCAAGCAAGCACCTTAACCACTGAGCCAACGCTCCCGCCCCCAGCATTATTTTTTTAATCTATGACAATATTTTACAAGTCAGTCTAAAGTCATACATACATACTGCAAATTTTAGAGCACTGAAAAAAAAAACTTTTACTATTAAACAATTGACAGGAGCATAATTTCATCATAATTACTTAGTGATTCTTGTAATTTGTTACCAAGAAATAGATGTAAACATCCAAACAGAAAGAATTTAAATACCACAATAGAAATATCTCTAAAAATATCTTAGGTATATAAAAGTACTTCAAAACAACAACATGACCAAATTGTATTCACACACACACAATCTGTTAAAACAGGAGGGAGACAACATGAGAAATTCCAAAGGAAAGAAAGACATAAAAGGTTAAGAATCAACTTTGGTGGCATGACTGATGGTGCAGGTGAGGGTCAGATAAAAGTTCCAGTTTATACTGGCTGTTTGCAAGCCACAGGCAAAGATGAGGCTTGATTAAAAGATGTCATCCTAGGGTTAGCCAAGGGAGTATGGGCTGGGTTATTCAGAGCTTTGATATTACCCTGATTGAGTTCCCTTTAGGATAAGTAATAATATTGACAGTATCTGGTTTTTTATGAAGATGATGTTAAAACATCTCCCTGCTGCTGTATGACTCACTGCTAACACCAAATTAGTACTATACTACAGAATTACTAAAAAATATTCATAAACTTCCCATTTTGACAATGTTTATATAAACAGCATTAAAAAATACTTGTGTGTCTTATAGCACATTGCATGGTACAATCTTTCCAAAACATGCTTTTGGTTGTGCCAAACCACCTCCTGCTTGATAGCTGTGCTATCAAGGAGTTAAAACTATTTTGCTGAAATCACCAAGGAAAGGCGTCTGATGATGAATAAGTTTGATCTCCCATTCCAGCAGCAGTTATGGCTGAGGAAAATGATGAGGTATAGATAAGTAAATAACCACTGTCCACTTCTTCCCCTGGTCAAACTGGTCTTCTTTTGACTGACTACATATTGCCCTTTGCCAAAAATCAGCAGTTCTTAAATTGTTCACCATGTAGGTAGGTAGGTGAAAATTGAATAATTTTACCGTGTCCAGATAATCTCCGTGAACTGTGATATTTTCTCCTCTTGTGTAGGTCAGTTCTAGAAAATTAGGTTCTGAAGACAAAGAGTCATGGAAGGTGTTCTTTTTTTTTTTTTTTTTTTTTTTTTAAAGAAAGAGGGACAGCGAGAGAGAGAGAAAGAGTGAAACAACTTTATTTAGTTTTCCACATGGCCCTAGTTGCTCCAACACTCAGCTGTGCACGTGGTGCTGGGGTTCGAACCCGGGTCCTCATGCTTGCAAGGCAAGCGCTGAAACCGCCGAGCCACCGCTCCAGCCCCATGGAAGGTGTTCTTGACCTCATGGCTACTCCTTTTTCTTAAGATCTTTACTGCTTGAGGCTGTCCTTCAAGTTATAAAACTTTATGTGTGACTAAAACTTGATGGTCAACGGCTAACACATCCCTGCAAATCTGTCACTGCTCCTTTATGGGATCTTGTCTTCCTATTTAACAATTTAAGGCTGTGGCCCTGTGAACACATAGTCACTGATATAAAGAACAGTCAAGCTAAGGATGGAGGTAAAAAGTGAAGGTAATTATGAGGAGGTCATTTATTTATTTTATTTTTTATTTTTTTAAAGAGAGAGAGTGAAAAAAATGAGAAAGAAAGAAGCGATTTTATTTAGTGTTTCATCTGGCCTTTGGGTTTGAACCCAGGTACTAAGGCATGCCAGGCAAGCACTCCAACTGCTAAGCCCCAAGGAGGCATTCAAATCCTTGCATGAACCCACATTTGCAAATACTCTCAACGTCTGCTGATCATAAAGGCAAGATTATACATGCTAACAAATTTGTTTGTACATTCTGTACAAGCCAAAGGAAAAAACGTCTTTTTAATAAGGACAATTCTGTAACTTTTTGAAAGGTACATTTTCTTCTCCTTTGTTTACCCTCAGGATTTGGCTGCTAGAAGGTTACATGAAGAACTTAGTTTCTTAGTGGGACAAAAGAAACCAAGCCACTAAATATTTTTTTCCTATAAAAAATTTTTTTTGAAAAATACCCTAACAGGTGTGGTAAAAGGAGGTAAACTTATTTGGACAATACTTGACTGTTTTACCCTAAAATTATATTTATTTCAGAAAATTAACAAACATTTAAAAATATGATAGTTGCATATGGCAAAATGCTACTATTTATCTCAATGAATGCAAAGTTCTCTTCAGCTGCTTTGTCTAGATGGAGAGTATGCACTTCTGTATTATCTCTATTAGGGCTGTGTTACAGCTCTTTACAGGGCTGTTAACTGACAGCAATACCAAGTTACTCTCTCTCCAGAAGTAAATTTTATCCTGACAGAAGAGGTTCAACTGATTTCCCTGCCCTACTGCAGAAGTTAGTTTTGCCTCTGTGTGCACATTCACTTTCATACTCCTGATCTTTTAGTTAGCTCTTTGGATTCTCCTTTGAACCAGGTATAACATCTGCCTGGTTGTCTCATTTTACTTAGTTAAATAAAATCTTTAGACACTTAATTTACTTTATATCTGTATAAGATATATATTCTCTTTTCTGAAAATTACTCTTTTACATAAAATATACAAATACTAGAGAAGTCACTGTATAAGATAAAAAACTCATGAATAAAGTATTGTTTTAGCACACAAATCTAGAAAGGAGATAAGATAAATTCAAGACTAATTTTTTTTAAGCTTCAAAGTTATTAAACCCAATTTAGTTTTTGTGCTCCTTTCTCAGTGATTTCATTTTTCCTATATTTTGAAGCACTTTGCTATTTCACAATTCTGGGAATTATTTCCAAATATGCTAAAAAGAGATTATAATAGAAAAATGATTATTGCCATAAAAATATTTGTTTAATAAGACAGCAAGGCAATATTTTACATAAGAATATGAATAAAATAACAAGAAAATTAAAATAATAAAAAAGGTACCATCACCTGGAAGGATAAAAAGAGGGTGAAACAAATCACCTCTATTGCATCTTCCTTCAACTTTCTTACTGCATTTCCTAAGGAACTGCCTGATCTTTCAAGAATGTGTGCAAGACATTGTGAGACACCATTTTCACAGTCTTTGTGAGACACCATTTTCACAGTCTCTTCTTTTTTATCTTTCACTGAATACAATTGAAAATTTATAATTTTTCATTTTCTGTCCATAAAGGCAGGGAACTGATAAAAGATGTTTCATAACTGTTAGACAAAGGCAAAAATACAAAAAGCGCAGCGACATTAGTTATACAAGTAAAATCTCCAATTTTGAGTCTTCATGTAAAGTAATATGTTTTATTAACTTCTTTGAAGTTCAAGAATCCATGAGGGAACAATATATTTCTAAGGACAAAGAGGAAATCTGTTATCTAGTTGATCATTCTACAGTAACAATGTTATTATGCAGAGTTTCTGAACAAAAACTTTTGCTAAAAGGATACGTAACTGTATTCTTCCACATTTTTTAAGATTTATTTAATATGGTTTATAAGTGGACAAATGCTGAAGACACTGAAAGGGTGCACAGAAAAGAAAAACACCATTAAAACATTCATTTTTTAATCAATGTCTGAAAATGGAAATGTTTTAAAATTATAAGCTAAGGAGAATAGACTACCTCCTTTCAACAAAATTATGAGCCATAAGAATTTTCAAAGGTATTCCATTTTGGGGGTGCAAGTGAAAGAAGAACCAGAAGTAATAATGAGCTGGCATCTCTTAGAAATATATTTGAAATATGGGTATTTAGAAAACAGGTTATGTTCCAGAATCATCTATGTGCAGTTACTTGCATTCAAAGGATAGTGCCCATTTTGGATACATACCTCATCACAATTAAAAAGTAATAGCATAAAAATTTGGATTTGTGGGGCTGGAGCAGCGGCTCAGCGGTTACAGCACTTGCCTGGCATGTGCATCATGGATTTAAACCCAGTATCACATACACAACCAAGTGTCCGAGCAACGAAAGCCACATGAAAAACTAAATAAAAAAACTGATTCTGTCTTTCTCTCTCACTGTACCTCTCTCTTAAAAAAAAAAAAAAAAAAGGATTTGCTACATTTAAATTCTTATTAATTTCCAGGTTTTTAAAAAAACCATCCTTTATCTTGTATATTTGCAAATTACATGTAATATTATTTTAAAAGAGTCCAGTGGACATGGTGATAAATGATGATGACTACTTCTTCAGGCATATTTATGGCTAATAAAATGTGGAATATGACCATGTTACATTTTTTTAAAAGAAGGCATTATCATCATGATTGCGGGAACAACTGGGATAGCTATGCAAAGTAACTGGTTTGGCTACAGCAAGGTTGTTAAAATCTATAAAAAAAAAAGAGTAAGGTTTATATAGATGCAGAGATAGGAAAAAAACATGCAAGGTGAGCAAATGACAAGAATAATAAGAAAGAAGTAGACGTAGTAGTTTTGTACTCTGGGAATGTTTAGAAAGGCAGGTTGGCGGTCTTAGAAAAAAAACCAGAAACCTGAGGAGAATGCTGTATGTATTTTACAATTTAATATTTTTAAATCTTTCATCTTAAAATAGGGAAAAATGAGTTTCAAAGTTTGTATATATACATTGTTCATCATCACACACCTAAGAATGGGGAATCCAGAATTTTGGCATATAATTCAGATGATCCATGACAGAATCACCTAACCTCTCTGGATTTTCTGATCCATAAATTTTGCCCTCTTGGAATCTGTTTTTAAAGATTAATGTAACTCCCACTTAGTCTACATGGTTCCTGCTGGCCTTAAGTGAGATAAATATGTTAGAGTACTTTGTTAAACACATCCATAAAGCTCCACACATAAATATGCAAGGTGAAATTTCTTTTTCTACTCTCTACCACACAAGTGATAAGATAATTCATAGTATAAGTTATAGCTGAGTCCTCATGAATAAGAGGACCAAGTAAGAGAGAAAAATAAATAAAACAAAAAGCTTGGGATATTTTTCCCTTTAAAAGAACAGGAAAGCAAGCAAACTAAACAGCCTAATAGTGATGCTATGAATATCAATGGAAGCTCTGTAATTAATTTTTGTTTTCCATTTTTTATCCACTGGGATTTTCTTTATCCTCCCCTACTCTTAATTTTCTTTTCTTTTCTCTCCCTTTTTCTTGGTACAGGGGAACCCAGGGTACTGTACAAGCAAGATCTGCCCCACTTTGCATTTTGATGAGTACTAGTAAATTAACTTGCTTTTTTTTGCACATGCCATAAATGTCTTCCTATACACAGTTCACTGTCTAAACATTCAGTATTTTTCTGACTTATACCTTGGAGTCCCTAAAAATCAAATCTCAGGATAAGTTAGTTTACATAAATTCTATCAGAAATTTGCAAATGAAGAAAATTATAAAGAAGTTAATCTGTATATAACAGCTTAAAGAATGCAGAATTTGCTTACTGTTCCTGTATCCTATAAGCTATTCTTTCGTCTGACTTTCTGGATATTCTATTACTTTGGTTTTCTCTCTATCCCACTGACATGGTTTCCTTATCTTATTCTGAGTATCATCTTAGATCCACAAAGGCCTAGATTTATGGTTTATCTATCATCTCTCCTTTGAAAAAAAAAATCCATCTCCTTTAAGCAAACTATTATCTTTAGGCTGATGAAACTGACAAAGTATTTCCACTTTTAATGTCTTCCCATAATCTTAAACTCAACTCATCTCTTCAAGATCATTCTGACGTCTAGTTTCCAAATTTCTTCTAATGTTAACTGACTTGTCTGTAGGTTCCACCATTCATCACTGAATTCATAGCATTTGCTAGTACGGTACTTGGCTGGTTCAAAGAAAAGGAATTATTAAAATCTATACTATATGTCACCCTTTAAAAATTATAATGGAAACTTTCATTCTTATTCTTAAGACCAATGAACACATTCTTTGCTTCTTGTCCATTTGGGGACAGATTCCTGGGTTCCTGACTTTATGCCATATCAAGTACATCTAGAGCCTGCCAGGCCCAGGCACTCCCAACTAGTGATAATCATGTTAGTACTACTTTGAATAATATAAATGAAACAAAAAAATTGTTAAGTCAGTCACCTTGAATTACAACAAAAAAAAATAAAGTTACACAAGTTTTGTAAAAAGGGAAAACATTAACAGATGCTGAAACCTGAAGATTTAGTAACAAAAGAGCAATATCATTAAAGTGGGTAAGATGAGAGTGAATAATGTCAAAAGAAACAAAAACGTGAATTCCTACCTCCCATTCTTTTTGGACCAAATATTACTGTCACACATTCTGCAGTATTGCAGAGTGATACCCACTAAACTACCAGGAACTCTATAGCAGAAGTTTCATCTATAGGGCAAAACTACCCTTTAATCATCTTTTTCAAGTCATACTAAGCTTTAATTCTTGCTATAACAATTTTTCTGAACAACCACACCACTGAAAACAACTTAAAATGCTAGATAAAATATTGTTAAAAACATCTTTTAAATTACTTTGCTGACCAGGTAGGAAAATAAGCCATACTGAAGCCAAAAATTAAGTGAAAATTAAGATGGTAAGAGGAGTAATGAAAAAAAAGTGGACTCTAGAAACATCAACGGAGTACTGGAAACAGCCTACACTTTCCCTAGTGAGGTGGATGATACAGCAGAGGGATTAGGAAACAAAGTTTAGATCCTGTCTGAAATGAGGGCTCTAACAGGATATCTTGCCCCATAGAGCTAGAACCCCCTAAAATTATATCTCGACCTAAAGATAAATGAAAATGAAAGCTTTTTTTCTTTGCTCCCAACCTGGTGCTGGGAGGAAAAGAAAACAGATCTTCCCCTTAAGAAATGACAACCTCAAACCAGACTCCACATGGTGTTGCAGCTCAAGTGGGGCTTCGATTCAACCTGAGAATTTATTTTAACATGAATCCCGGGTGGTACAAGTACCTCCAGGTACATAACAAGGCAAAGATAAATTCTCCCCAGAGAAAATGTACTTTCAAGTTAGGAGTCACAGAATTCAAGAACCATAATTTTTGGTTAAAAAAGAAGTAGTAAAGGACAACAGAAAACCAGGCATCACGAGCTAGTCAGTAGTATCAGACCCAAAGACTTCAGATACTGATAGATGAGATGCAGAATATAAAACAAGCATATTTTGATATATTTAAAGGAATAGTTCTCAACATTATCAGGCTAATATTTCCTATTTCTAATAAACATTTTTGTAATGTCTCTATTAATAGCCTCAAAATTTTTCCAATAATCTGATCTTTATATACATTGTTTAAAATATATCATCCTTAATTTAGTATTAGGAAAAGGTTATTTTGTAGTAAAATAATACATATTTCAATTAAAAATACAGTGGCAAAAGCACACAGGAAACCCAATGAAACGATCAATGCTTGCATTTACCTATGATAAATGTGGGTTTAAGAGAAGACATTCCAAAAAAGTACATGAAAGACAAGAGATAAAGAAGGATGCTAGCAAGGATGTACATATACACAATCAGAGAAAAATCACTTTGAAGTAACGTAACATGTCATGACAAATTAATTAGAAAATGAGATAATACAATACCCTTCAAATGAGCTACAGCTTACATAAATGTGTACTGTCCAAGTAATTCCCAATGTCATCAGATGACAGTGATGAAGTACAGCAAAAACATACCACACATATTCAGTTCTACCACATGCTGAGAAACAAATTTGGTGTCAAGTACACAAAAAGACCCTGGAGAACATATCTTTTAATAGACAAAAGGTAATACCTACCTAGAAAACAAACAACAAAATATAAGAGATAAACATTATTTCTAGAAATAATTATCAGTGTCTCTAGAAGCAGACACCCTAAATGTAATTATAAAATACAGATATTTTATCTCTATTACAAAAAAATAAGAATATATAGTTTTAGTGGGTTTGTGACCATGATAGGCTTATCATTACTAAACTGGCTCTTCTGTAGTATACAATTATAAAACTAAAAGACATATGAGGACAGAAAACTACATAGTGAAAAGCTGTGATGGCCAGGTACAGTGGCACACACCTGTAATCCCAGCTACTCGGGAGGCTGAGGCAGAAGGATCACAAGTTCCAACTTAATGGACTCCACCTAAAAATAAAAAATAAAAATGGCCGAGGATGCAGCTCAGTGGTAGAGCATCCCTTGGTTCAATTTCCAGTGTCACAGAATTTTTTTTTTTTTAAAAGAAATGCTGTTGGTCTAAAGGACACACAGTAAGCTACAATGTTTATCCTAGCTTTCTGTCTGAGTAGATTTATGGGAATATGGGGCAAAAAAAGAGAACAGGAACAGCACAGTAATGTCAAAGAGTTGAAAAAACACAATCTGAGCTCAAGGTTCTTGATGCAGTTGGAATTCCTGGAACAGGTTATTGGAGAGAAGTGATCTATGCATGGAGGACTACCCTATCCCCTACACACACAGAGTACTGATTCTTTTTGATTAAGCTGTACATCCACAGACTGAGTCCATGCAAAGCACAATAGAAAGAGGCTTTTATTTTTTGGTGGAGATATAAGCAAATACACCCAAGATCACATAACATAGGAGATATTAGAGTTCTGGGCTAGCCAGGGGGAGATACCACACTGAAATTTAAATCTAGAAATGGATATCACATTTATTTAAGATCCAAGTAAACTCATGCCTTAGGAAGAAGGACCATATGCAAAAGGAAGGGCCGTGCACTAGGACTAGGCAGAAAACAAAATAGATATACCCTACTCTTCACTGCATACAAAGCTGGAAGAATTAAAATGTACCTACAATATTACTGCATGAAAGAACAAATCTCAAAACCTCGTAAAGAAGAAAAAATAAGTCAGGCTCCTCACAACCTATCTGTCCAACATTCTATACACAAGAAAAAATTATTAGACATGTACAGAAGCAGGAAAGTGCATAAGTAAATTAAAAAGTCGTAAAGACTCTAAAAAGACCCAAATGTTAGAAACAGAACAAAGGAATTCAAAACAGCTATCACAAACATGCTTAACAATGTACTCTGCTTTACTCCAAGGTAAAAATGAACATATTGAATGAAGAAAAAGGAGGAATCTTGGCAGAAAAAAACATATGAAGGGACTGTAAATTCTAGAACTGAAAGTTACAATATTTAAAATGAACACATCGTTGATTCGATAACAGCATCTTAGAAGCTACAGAAGAGTGAATGAAATTAAAGACTAATTACAAAAGAAATAAAAGCTATTACAAAGAAAATAAGGGATTATAAAACATGAACACAGTCTCTGTGACATGTGGGACAATATGAAATTGCCTGATATGTATATAATTAGAATCTCAGAAAGAGAAAAGAGACAGGGGCAGAAAAAAATTACTTGAAGAAAAAATGGCCAAAAGTCTTCCAAACTTTACTGAAAACATCTTGGATCAACAAATGCAAAACAGCTCAGAGAACCTCAAACATGATAACTACAAAGAAAACCAAACTTTGATACATCATATCTAAACAAATGAATGCCTAACTAAAAGAGCAATGGGGGGAAAGGGCATATTTCATATTAAGAAACCAAGAAACAGGTGACGTATGATGTCAGAAATAATGGAGGCCAGTTAACAATGGAACAACTTAAAAGTAGTAAAAGAAAATATACTTTAAACTGAGAATTCTATATCAAGTTTAAAATCTTTTAAAAATTTGCTAAAATTTTTTTTAAAAATCTGATATTTTGATTAGCAGACAAAAGTTACTTGAGTTCAAGAGAAATGCTACTATGTAGAAATTTGCACCTACAGAAAGGAAGTTAAGGATATAGCTCAGTAGTAGAAAGCACCTGCCTAGCATGTGCAAGGCCTTTGGGTTCAATTCCCAGTACCAGGGGTGTTGGGGAGTAGAAATGAGAGATGTGTACAAATAAAAAAAGAAAGAAAAGGAAAGGAAAGGAAAAGCTAATATTTAAAGCAAAATAAGAGAACTTTGGAATTTTTGAATAAAATATATGACCCTACAGCACAGAGGATGACAGATGTAAGTGAACACTTTTGTAAGACTCTTACATTGTACATCACATGAAATAATATAAACCAAAAGAAAACAGAAAATGAAGAACAGAGGAACAAAGAATTGAGGAAAAATAAAAAATGGAAGAGTAACATCATAGAATCTAACCATTATCAATCGCTACCTTAAATACAAATGATCAGGGCTAGAGCGGTGGCTCAGCAGTTACAGCGCTTGCCTAGGATGTGCAAGGTCACAGGTTCGAACCCCAGCACCATGCACAGAGCGAAATGTAGGAGCAACAAAAGCTACATGAAAAACCAAAATAAAATTGATTCTCTCTCTTTCTCTCTCTCTCTCTCTCTCTCTCTCTCTCTCTCACTATCCCTCTCTTTAAAAAAAAAATCTCAATACTCCAATTGAAAGACATAGATAGTCAGGTTTGTTTTTGGTTTTTATGGTGGCTCACAACCAAGAGTCCAAGTCTTAAAGGAAACTCTGAATCTGAACTATCAGGACTCTTAGAGATAGGCTCAGAACACAAAATGTGTTCTGTGATGGGCATAAGCTTTTGGGGGTCAATGGACAGAATGTTATGGCTTGAATACGTGATGTTCTTCAAAAGCGCATGAGACAGTGCAGCAATGTTCAAAGGTGAATATGATTAGTTTATGACAACTGTAACCTAATCAAGGGACTAGTGCATTTGGTGGGTTAATTTGAAAGGATTAGTGTCCTGGGTAGTAACTGCAGGCAGGTGGGGTGTGGCTGGAGGAGGTGGGTCACTGGGGGGCTTGACCTTGGGTATTATACCTTCCAGCTCTCCCCACCCCTTCCTGGCTGCCATGATCTGAGCAGCTCTCCTCTGCCATACCCTTGCACCATGCAGTTCTGTCTCACTTGTAGCCCAGAGCCATGGAGTCAACTGCTGTGGACTAAACCTCTGAAACTGTGAGCCAAAATAAACATTTCCTCCTCCTAGATGTTGTGGTTAGGTATTTTGGTCACAGCAATAAAAGAAACCTAACAGCAAGTTTCAGATGTGATTAAACATTTAAACTAATACAGGTGAAGTAAAGCAGATAACCCTACCCACCGTGTGAGTCTCTTCCAATCAGTTAGAGAACACCTGAAGAAGGATTTTTGTTCCCAGAGTGCCTTTGGCCTTGAGCTACAATCATCTACTCTTACCCTGAGTCTCCAGCTTGTTGGCTTGCCTGTAAATTTCAGACTTACCAACCTCCAAACTGCTTTAGTATTCAAGCCACAACATCAATTCTTACATGGATCTCTACCTCACCAGATACCCTGCAGATTTCAGATTTGCAAGCTCCTATAATAGTGTGAGGCGACTCCTTAGAAATCTCTCTGTTCCTCTCTTCTGTTTATTAAAGAAACTGAATTTATAATGAAATAATTTACTGAAGAAATCTCTAAGCCCATATGGTTTTACTAGTAAATACTATAAAACATTTAAAGAGAAAAGACTAAAAAATCATGAAGATTTCAATTCTCATCAAAATATTCCACAGATTAAAAGTAGTGCCAATCAAACCTCCAGAGAAACTCAATATATAATTTGTATAAAATACCAGGGGCTGGAGCAGTGGCTTGGAGGTTATGGCACTTGCCCTGAAAGCGCAAGTACACGGGTTCAAACCCCAGCACCCACGTACACAACACAACTATGTGTCAGAGCAACAAAAGCCATGTGAAAAACTCAATAAAAATTGATTCTCTCTCTCTCTCTCCCTCTCACTGTCCTTCTCTCTTTAAATATATATAAAATACCTTGAATACCCATGACAATTCTGAAAAAGATATATAAGACTGAAGAACTTATTCTATGTGATTTCAAGATTAAAGCTACCTACAATAGGGCTTTTCAACCTTGGCATTATGATATCCTGGGCAAAATAATTCTTTTTGTGGAGACTATCCAATCCATTACTGGATGTTTAACAGTATCCCTAACCTATTGCCATTTGATGCCAATGCAACCCATCTCCCCAGCTGTAAGATCAAAGATGTCTCTAGGCATGGTCAAATGTCTCCTGCAGGACAAAACCACCACCAGCTGAGAACCACTGAGATAAAGTAAATAAGACTGTATAATACTGGCACTAGATGGACAAACAAGTTAACATGTTGAATAAAAGCCTATGATGCGATTATATAGCCAATTATTTTCAACAAAAGTGCCAAGGCAAATAAATAAAAACAAAACAAAAATCTTCATCAAAAAGGAATTGGAAAAACTAGACAATCTGATGGGGAAAAAAATGAATCTCATTCTCTACTTCACACCACATATCAAAATGAATTCACTTTTGAGTCACATACCTAAACACGAAACTTGTAACTTCTGTGCATGGTGTTACATGCGTATTATCCCAACAACTTAAGCAGCTGAGGCAAGATGATTCCAAGTTCCAGAACTGCCTCAGCAAATCAGCAGAACCCTGTCTCAAAATAAAATAAAAAGTACTGGGAATGTGCAAATGTAGCTCAGTGGCAGTGTCTCTGAGTTCAAGTCTCCAGTACCACTGGGAAAAAAAAAAAAGGATATACTTACAGAACTTTTACAATAAAAATAGGAGGATAGGAGGACATTGGGGTAGCCAAACATTTCTTAGAACACAAAATGCTCCAACTATTTTTTTCCTTAAAAATAATATATTAGGGGATAGAGTAGTGGATTAGTGGTTACGGTGCTTGCCTGGCATGTGTGAGGACCTGGGTTCAAACCCCGGCACCACATACTCAATGAAGTGTCAGAGCAATGAAGGCCACGTGGAAAACTAAAATAAAATTGATTCTCTCTCTCTCTCTCATTGTCCCTCTCTCTTATAAAAAAAATAAATAAATTAGATATTACTAAAATTCAAAAGCTGTTCATCAAGTCACTGATATAAAAAGACAAACCTCAGAGACGGAAAAAATATTTTCAAATTCTCAGTGCATTTCATTTCCTGTTTTTTTTTTTTTTAAAGAGAGAATCAACTTTATTTAGTTTTCACATGGCCCTTGTTGCTCCAACACTTCATCGTGTATGTGTTGCTAGGGTTCAAACACGTCTACTCGCACATGCCAGGCGAGCACTGCACCCACTGAACCACTGCTCCAGCCCAGGGCATTTCATTTTCAATGAAATTGCATGCAGAACAATCTAAAGAGCTCTTTTAACATAATAATAAAAAGGGCACCCAATTTAGGAAACAAACCCGCAAAAGACAAATATGAATGGCTCAAAATACATGAAAGGATGCTCATCTGTCATAAAAATAAAAATTAGGGGCTGGAGCGGTGGCTTGGCAGTTACGGCGCTTGCACGGCATGTGCGAGTACACAGGTTCAAACCCCAGCACCCACATACACAACTAAGTGTCAGAACAACGAAAGCCATGTGAAAAAATAAAAATTGATTCTGTCTCTCTCACTGTCCTTCTCTCTTAAAAAAAAATTAAAACCAAAATGAGATATTCCTGTACAATCAGTACAAAAAGACTAATACAATTTAAAAGATTAAAACTTAAAATACTAATAATATGGAACAACCTGAATATTGTTGGTTTAAAATGAAAACTAGAGTTTCTTAAAAAGGTTTATACAAGTATCTTGTAACCTAGCAACTCTACTTTTACGTAATTTCTCAAGAGAAATCAAACTATATGTCCATCAAAAGACCTTTGCAAGAATTCATAACAATACGATGTTAATAACCCAAATGCCTAACAAGTAAATGGATATATGTATTGTAATATATTAATAAACTACACATCAAAATAAAAAGTAACCTAGTGATGCACATGACGCCACTGGGCAGCAGCCTCTGAACTTACTCCCTCACCAAGGCAGGGATACTTGACATTAGTTACAGGGATCAAAGCACAGTGGCAATGGCAACTCCAGACAGAAGCAAACAACTCCCTCTGAAGGAAAGCTTTCCCAGTACAAGTTTTCTATGTTCTCACAGATCATAATCAAATGTGTATGATTTCATAAACAAAGTCATAAAACAAGAAGGAAAAAAGTCCATCATTATACACAAGAATCAGCATGAACAACAAACTTGGGATTTAGATCTCTAATGACATTATTTATTTGCTTGTTTATTTTAAAGAGAGTAAGTCAATTTTTTAAAATTTATTTTTTCATTTGGTTTTTGTTTTTCCAACACTTAGTTGTGTATGTGGTGCTGGGGTTAAAATTCAGGTCGTTGCACATGCCATGCAAGCACTGTACCACTGAGTCACCTCCCTAACCCCTAAGAACATTATTTAAATTGTCAAAAACAGATTATAAAATAGCTAGAGATGATTTATTATTATTTTTTAATTTTAGGGGTGTATAGTACCAGAATTGAACCAGAGGCATTTAACCACTGAGCCATGTCCCCAGCCTATATTTTATTTCTTATTTTTAGACAGGGTTCTGCTAAGTTGCTTAGGGTCTAAGTTGCTAAGACCAGCTTTGAACTTACAAGCCTCCTGCCTTAGCCTCCTGAACTGTTGGGATTACAGGCATGTGCCCTCGTGTCCGACAAAATAAAATTTTTTAAAGAAATAAAAGATGAAATCACAAAAATGAATAAATCAGGGTCTGGAAAGGTAGTTCAGTGATAGAGTGCTTGCCTGGCATGCACAAGGACCTGGGTTTGAACCCCAGCACCACATACCCAACTAAATACTGGAAAAACAAAAACCAGATGAAGAAATAAATAAAATTGATTCTCTCTCTCTCAAAAAAAAAAAAAAAAACCCAAACTGAATAATCAGCAAGAGACTATCAAAAGTAATCAGCCACATTTCAAAGTATAAAATCCAACAGAACTACGAGACGTGAAAACTATTGTTGATATTAAAACTTGGTGAAATAATTCAATGGCATCTTAGACACAGTGAAAAGTAGGCATAATAAGATGGAAAAATAAATCTGAAAATTACATGGAACATAACACAGACAGAATACAAGATTAAAAATATAAAAGAGTGGTTATAAATGGATTAAGCATGATGTACTACGCAAGTACAACAAGTAAATATACACCTATAGCTACACATGATGTATGAAACTGCAGAACCCTAAGATGAAAAAAAATTTTCACAAACAGCTAACAATAAAGATTATCTGTAGGGGTTGGAACAGTGGCTCAGTGGTTACAGCACTTGCCTGCAATGCATGAGGACTCAGGTTTGAACCCTAGCACCACGTACACAACGAAGTGTCAGAGCAAGGAAAGTCCCGTAAAAAATTAAATAAAATTGATTCTGTCTCTCTCTCTCTCTCTCACTATCCCTCTCTCTTAAAAAAAAAAAAAAAAAAGATTGTAAAGAAAAATCAGTTAGATGGATGGAAGATGTCCCTTACTGTAACAATGCAAACTAAGAGGAGGTGCAGTACATTTAAATGCTGAGAAAATATCTATTAACTAGACTTGCCCTGTGAAACTAGCTTTTTTTTTTTTTTTTGAAATATGGTCTCACTATGTTATCCTGTGTAGTCTCAAACTCCAGTTCTCACGTTGGCCTCCCAAATAGAGGGAATTGAAGGCACATGCTACCATGTCTGGCTGAAACTAGAGTTTAAGAACAGGAATAAAATAGTACACACACATACACACAAAGATAATATACTCAATAAATGATTTACACATGTATTAACATTTACTCAAGTTTTTAATGTTAATAATAATGTTTAATAATTTTAGTATTTTTCATTACTAAAATATCTCTTATTAAACTATATTTCTAAGTGTTCTCATTTTGTTGTTACTTCTTTGAGAAAATATTTGAAGGAACATTAATTCCTCATAAGTTAATCTATAAATTCAATGCAATTCTGTTCAGAATTCTAACTGCTGAGCCACCACTCTAGCCCTATCATTTTCTTTATAAAAGTCTTTCATAATTCTCCAGGAATTTTTTCTTG
This sequence comes from Aplodontia rufa, assembly GCA_004027875.1. Lineage (NCBI taxonomy): Eukaryota > Metazoa > Chordata > Mammalia > Rodentia > Aplodontiidae > Aplodontia > Aplodontia rufa. Next base: position 46,217 of record PVKS010000997.1, read on the forward strand.
GTAGAGTATATTAAAGTTTTTATCCCAATTGCAAAATAAACCTCCTGCTCTATTTAGTTTTTACAAATATATTGAACCCAGCACCTCATGAAAGATAAGAACACATTTTACCACTGACCTGTGATCCCAGCCCCTAAATGAACTTTTTTGAAATTACAGTTCTTACATTTCTAATGTTGTTATTTTTAGTGCAATATGTATGCTGAACTTTTATAGTCACTAATCTTTTTTTTTTTTTAAGAGAGAAACAACTTTATTTAGTTTTTCACATGGCCTTAGTTGCTCCAACACTCAGTTGTGTACGGAATGCTGGGGTTTGAACCTGGGTCCCCGTGCTTGCTAGGCAAGCACTGAAACCGCTGAGCCACTGCTCCAGCCCTACAGTCACTAATCTTGCAAAATTATTTTATTTATCCTATTTAGTATTCAAATAATTTATCTATAAATAACCTCAGATATAAAACCATATTATCATCGAACCTTAAAGCATTTGGTTAATTTATTTTCTAATTCTTTGATCTTTATATTTTTTTTCTCTTATTGCATTGGTAGTACTTCCAATATAAGTGTTAATAAACCTAAGAGGGGACTAAAATCAAACACTGTTATGAAAGAACAGTGTCTGCAATCAGTCAAGTAAGAAAAAGTAGGAACTAGTTTAACAGCAGTTCTATACAATGGACCTGTTAAAAAAAAAACAAAAACAAACAAAAAAAAATGGCTACTCATGCAGTCAGTGGAGAATGGATAGTGAGGAGGCAGGCAAGGTATAGCAAGTGCCTGATTTTCTTAGCATAAGGCAAATTATCTCCTCAAAAGATCACATACTGCTTTCTCTATTAAGAAGGATGGCTATGAAATTCAGTTACCCTTAATTATAAGATTCTTGGAAAACAGTCTTAAATTTGTATTCAGGTTTCTAATTGTGAAGGAGGTTACAAACAAGTATGTACAATTTGCTCTCATTTTCATAAAATAAAAAGTATATTTTGTAGCATTTATAATTTTTGATACAGGGATATATCTTTTTTACTCTCTGAATTTCTAGAGACTAAGCATTTTCTAAAGCCGGGACAACAAATACCTCTCCTTCCGAAAAGCAAGGAAAACATTTTATTTTGCTCCTTGTTACTCCAGTGTTTCAAATAATCATATAATAGATGAGATTAAACTTAAAGTATGTTAGAAACCAAAATTCCTGAATTCTTCCTTAATTTTTTCTAGACTTTATCATAAGAGCATTTCTTCCTAAGTGTTTTTAAAATATAATATTTATTCTCTGCTTATATTCAAAGTACCTACACTTTTAAAAAGTCTTATATTGTGTGAACGCATACATTAAAAATATTACTTTAGGGGGCTGGAGCAGTGGCTCGGCAATTACAGCACTTGCCTGACATGCATGAGGACGTGGGTTCAAATCCCAGCACCATGTACACAACTAAGTGTCAGAGCAACAAAAGCCACATGAAAAACCAAATAAAAATTGATTCTCTCTCTCTCTGTCTTAAGAAAGAAAGAAAGAAAGAAAGAAAGAAAGAAAGAAAGAAAGAAAGAAAGAAAGAAATAAATAAATAAATAAATAAATAAATTACTTTAGGGCTGGAATGGTGGCTCAGTGTTTCTGGCACTTGCCTGGCATGTGCAAGGACATGAGCTCAAACCCCAGCACCATGTACACAGCAAAGCATAGGAGCAATGTAGGCCACATGAAAAACTGAATAAAACTGTCCCTCATGGACAGTGAGAGAAAGAGAGAATCAATTTTATTCAGTTTTTCATGTGGCTTTTGTTGCTCTGAGACTTCATTGTGTACGTGGTGCTGAGGTTCAGACCCAGGTACACGCACAGGCCAGGCAAGCGCTGTAACCACCGAACCACTGCTCCAGCCCCTATATATATTACTTTACATAAAAATTTATTGATTATCTGATTTTACAAAAAGGTAATCTATTTCACTGAATTACTATTTACTAATACGTGTAAGCAGATAATTTATATATCATCACATTATAAATTACAATAAATATAATCCTACTATACCAAGAGAAATAAAAATCTCTTATGAGAACAGTTTTAAATCCTAGCTCTTAATCTGTTTAAGAAAATTTCAAAAATTAAAATTCCAATATGAATGTAGAAGAACCTCTGCAAAAGCTCTTCTACTTTATCAGACTAGAATTTGCTTTGTTGCTCCTTATCAAAGGAGAATAAAGGCTGCTGAGAACCTTCTGATTCTCCTGGACTAGTACTTGGATTTGGAGCATAGAACTAATATTTCAGTAGTAGGATTCAGCAGCATAAATGTGGAAATTTTCTATTAATCTTCAACTGGATTGGTCCTCTTTTCTGTTCACTCAGGAAAAGACCAAAAAAATGAGAATTTATGTTTAACTTTAAGACATTTAAACAAACTTTAGAATTCAAAAGTAAGATTTTTAACAACATCATAATGTTCATTAAAAACACACAGACTTAAATTAGAGGCTAAATTGATTTCTCTTCTGAAGGATCTCAAAGTTTTGAAATACTACCTAATTCTCACAATACCTTTTCACTGAAACCATATAAAATATATATCAATTTCAGCAAGGAAGAAAACTAAGTTACTTCATAAATCCATAATTTCTGCTTGCAATGTTATTACAGATGTTTCTGGAACTTTATTTCCCTGTAGCTATTATTTAGCTTCTTATTATGCTTAGAATAAAATAAGAATCAGAAAATAAACCTAAAATTCTGATTCTCTGCCACTTGGCTTCTGACCATCCCCATCAGGCATCTTGAGAGACCTATGCAGCACTAAAATGAAGCTCAGCCCCACACAATGTGTGGCTGAGGGTGATGAGAACGGCACATTGTCTGCTTGGTCTGAACAGAGGTCACAGCAGGGAGAGCATCTGCTAAGATAAAGGGAATGAAGGAAACAACTATAATTGCCTCATTAAGAGATCTCTGGCCAAATAATCACAAGAAGAAAGGACTTGGAAAACACCCTAAAATTCAGTCTATAATAGCTAAATTTGGAATAGAATAAAAATGCAGAATTACGAGAGGCTTGGGTATTCTATTGGTTTTACTAATTTCCTTAGTCACTACATAGATGAATGAAAACTTCTATTAACAGTTCAGTTATTCAACACCAGCCCAAGCCAGTCATTAGTAGGAAGCTTAAGATGCAAATTCACAGCTGTCCAGGATACAAACAAATGTAAAATACAGGATTGCACGGGCAGGTAACAACAAACAGGAACTGAGAAGGAATACCTACAGATCTACATTTTGGAATTTAAATGAAAAGCATAAAATTAAAAAGTACCTGGAACATTTTAAGAGGTCTGATATAAAATTTAAAAGACTAAAGTCTCAAAAAGAGAAAGGAGAAAAAAGGACAAATTGCCCAATTTATCTTTTCCTATTTTTTTTACCTTCAGCTTTTAAAATTATTTTTATTTAAAAGTCAACAGTACATTATTAGAGTCAAATCCTCAGTCACTTCAAGTTATGAGCCAGTATAGGCTCATACATATAGCGAGTATATATCTTTTAACCAACACTGCTGATAAGTTAAAATAATTCATAGTAAAAACTAAGAAATGTTTTCCCAATTTAAATTTAAGTACCAAAACTGGATACAAGATTAAAATGTACTGATACCGTAACAAATTATTTTTGTATTACCTGGTATTTTGAGGTTAAACTATATGAATTTACAATCTACAGTTAAAATTTACTGTTACATAAGTAATACCTTTAAGTGAATTATGGTTATTATTTTTTTCTGATTCCTACAAACAGTAAAATTAGCTTGTCATACCCATAAGCCAGGTTTAAAATAAGCAAACTATTTGATGACTTTGATGTTTTGCACCCAAAATGTGCTGGCTAATTTTTCCATTCCATTTACCATTCTGGTCTTTAAACTGCCTTAATCTCCTGCCCTCAGATGTTGACCTTGTAAGAATAGGGGTCATAGGTCAGAATAGACAGACCTCAAAGGATCTGGACTATCAATTCATGCCTGAAAGATTTCTCTGCCACAATAGGAACCTACTAAACAGCAAATTCCTAAATCTAATCACACAAGTATCAGGGTGAAACTGTTATTTATTGGAATTTGTTGATTTACATTTTCAAAAGTCTCCTGCACCTAAAGAAAATTCTAATTTTTCTTTTGGAAACAGGTACATTAACAAATATGAAAATAGAGCTATAACAAATATGAAAATAAAATCACTGACAGAACTTTTCAAGTAAAATAGATCTTCCCTAGGTATGCCATGAAGATTTCAAAATATGTAGCACTAGATTTCTGAAGTGTAAACTAAATGAAAAACTTCAAATTATACCACTGAGAGAATGGGTGGAGAAAAGGCTGTACTATTGCAAAACAGGACAGGATTACCATTAGTTAATTTTGAGCTCACTTGCTCTAAAGGCAAATGAGGGCAATAAACATTTTTCATTTTAATAAACAAAATACATAGCCTTTTAATAAGGAAAGGCTAAGCTATTTTTTTAAACCACTGAAATAAAAACTTAATGACTTCTAAAACCTTCTTGCATATTTAGAGAAACTAAACCCACAGAATTATGGCCCTGTAAAAATAAGTTTACTATCACACATCTCCATTTTCTTACCAAAAGGCAAGTTAACTCTGTTAAGCTGAAACTAAATCTGACATCATATATTTACTTTTGTTTATGTTCACCCTGGTTGTTCTAACCATAAATGATAAGCATATCATAATGTACTATTTTAACACTCAACTAAAAGGAATGTAAAATTTCATAATCAATTTTAAGTATAAATAAAGAGCATCTAAGAAATGATAATCTTTTTTTATGTTCAAATGAAAGGAATTCCTTACATTTCCAAAACAAAAGCCTTTATACCAAATACCTTAACAATTAACTAACTTTCTAAACAAAATAACTTACCACTTTAACTTGTATAGAAAACAATAAAGGTTACTCATGTGCTAATGCAGTTATGCAAATCAAATATCGCACCAAGTGAAAGGAGCACCAGAACTCTAGCATTCTTTTTAAGTTATTTTTAAAACTCTCTCAAGTCAACACTGTTGAAAAGAGAACTTGCATTATTATGAATGGTACTTCTTGGAGAGTGTGGTTGGGTCAAAAGATGTGGAAGGTTAAGGAGAACAAAGACAATAGTCACTGGGGTGGGGGGGGGGAACGGACACAGAATTAAAAATGAGGTAAAAAGAAAAGCCATTAACAAAAAAGCCAAAGCTTTAAGTATACACTCAACATGCATATCTACCACATATACATGCACTGCAAATATTCCTAGAAGTTATATATTTTATTTGCTATTAAGGATTAAAACAATTTTAAACCTTTTACTCATTAAAAATATTTGCTAATATAAACTAAAACTTCATTGCATAAAACATTTCTTTCTATATTATAGGCTGACATGATTATTTCATATCAATACTAAAAATCAACTGTGGCCAACAAAATAATCATTCTATTATCCTTCCCTACAATTTTACTCTACTACAGTTACTTTTTCTTCACAGTAAAGTGTGTTTTTTTTTTTAAGTTATCAATTGTAGGAGCTTTTAAGAAGAAACATAAGGCTTTTAAATCTTTTATTAACAACCATCTTTATTTTATTATAAAGAAAGCTGTTAAAAGCACCTCCTACATTTTATTAACTAAGAAAAACTAAAGAGAATAAATCTGAAATTATTTCATTTAAAATTTTAACAAATCTCATATGGAAGATTGTGAATAACATTTACATTATTGAATAACTAGACACTAGGCACTGGACATTAAATACAGGAGAATTTGAAGACAGTCCCACTTTTAAAAAATGTAATTATAGTTAAGATACAATCCTTACTATTGTATTTTTTCCATAAATATATAATTCTTCACCAATTATGGTTCTAACCTTACACATAAGTATTAGAGTTGAACAAATAAGTTCTCCTAAGTAAGGGACCAAATTTTGAATTTGTTAAACATAACAATTATTTCAAGCAATATAAACTTCAAAGTTTCTATTTTTTAATCTGAAATGACAGAAATTAACTTTATAATCCAAAAAATTATAGGAGAAAGAATTTTCCTTTCAACAAATAGTATTTGAGCAATTCATAACATTCACAAGCAAGTCAATCTTCACCTAAGCTTCACACTTTATGTAAAAACTAACTCTAAATGGATCATGCATATAATAGGAAAATGTAAAACTATTAAAATACTAGAGAAAACAAAGAATGAAATCTTTGTGACCTCAGGTTAAGTAAAGAACTCTTAAACATGACATCAAATAAACATAACATCAAATAAAAGATGAATAAATTATCTTTATCAAAATTAAAAACTCTGCTCTGTAAGTTCTAATATGTAAGCCACAGATTGGAAAAATATATATACAAATTATGTTTCTGGTAGCGTCTTATATCCACAACATATATAAAGAGTTCTTGCAAACACGCGCACACACACACACAAAGTGAAAAATGAGCTAAAGACCCAGATATTTCACCAAAGAGAATACAAAGATGACATAAAATACATTTTAAAAAATGCTCAGTATCAATAACTATTAGGGAAATGAAAACTGAAGCCATGATAGATCATCACTGTACACCCATTAGAATGATTAATAAAAAAAATGACAATACCAAAGATGTGTAACAGGTAGAACTCTCACATATTGCTGGTGGAAAAGCCAAAGAGTCCATATGCTCTGGAAAACAATTTGATAATTTCTCATAAAGCTAAACATGCAGCCATGACCACACTATCCAGCAACCCCACAACAAAAATGAAAACTAATGTTCACACAAAAACTGCACACAAATCTTTGCAGTGGCTCTGTTCATAACTGCTACAACTGGAAAGCACCTAAATGCTCTTCAACAGATGAAAAGCGTATTCTATCCACATGACAGAATACTCTCAGCATTTTCAAAAATGGACTATTGATCTCAATGGTGTGAATGATTTTCAAAGGTATCATGCTAAATCAGTGTATGATTCTATTTAGATGCTATTCACACACACACAAAAAAATACAATGAGAGAACAGGTTAGTGGTTACCAGGGTATAGACGGGCATGGCAGGATAACTATAAGACAGTAAGAGGATATTTCTTTGTGGTGAAAAGACTGTTCTGAATATAGACTACATTGGCAAATTCTGGAATGTATGCACATGTTAAAATGCAAAGAACTGTGTACTAAAGGGAAAAGGTTAATTTTATTATACAATAATTTAAAAGTAAAATAAAAACAACATTCCAAGCATATAAAATATATAGAAATATAACGGTGTTTACTTCTCTTTTAATAAAAATTAACTGGATTTTAGCTTTCCACAACTTCAGCAAACCAAAATCAATTATTCAATACCATCACTTTAAATGTTTTGTGAACTATGAGTTTGAAAGTATCTTATACCAGTAAGAAAATTCTCAAAAACTGAAAGGGACCTACCGAAAGGATTGAGAAGCCAGCTTGAAGGGACTATAAATAGCCAAATTTGGGAAATTTAAGTTCTAAAATAAAACTAGATGGTTATAGATCATAACTCATTTTTTTGAAAACCTATGGTTCTAATTAATTAATAAAAATTAGAGCAGTGGCTCAGCAGTTAAGGCACTTCCCTGGCATGCACAGGTACGAGAGTTCAAATCCCAGCACCACATACACAATGGAGTCTCAGAGCAATGAAGGCCACATGAAAAAACTAAAATAAAAATTAATTCTTTCTTTTTGTCTCTCACTGTCCCTCTCTTAAAAAAAAAAAAAAAAAAAAAGGTGGAGAAAGAAGCCTGGCTGACATCTCAAGCATTAGTCAGGGACAACCATCATCAGCAGTGCACCAATTCTGTGTGCCATCTAACAGGAGGCAGTGAGAACACAGTACCCCATCTAAGAGTCTTGCCAAAACTGAACAACCTCAATCTCATAAGAAACCAAGAGACAAACTCAAACCATGTTCTAGATTCATCCTGTTGTTTTAAAATGTATTTCTGTAATATTTACATTGCTTATAAAGTAAAAATTATATTTTAGAAGGATTTTGTTAAATTCAAGTCCAAAATTTTTAGCATAGCACTTCCAAGATATAGGCAATGTAGTACTGACAGAAACTAGTTTAAAGTCACCGGAATAAATCCAATTCATGGTATAATCTTCAAGACAACTGGATTAGTCTCCACAAAAAGTTAATGTCGATTGAATACAGTAGCACATACCTGTAAACCCAGCTACTCAGGAAGCTGAGGCTGGAGGATCACAAGTTCAAGGACAGTCTGGACAATTTAGAAAGACTGTTTTAAAATTTTTTTAAATTTTTTTAGAAATGGCTGGTGACATAGTTCAATCCCCAGTACACCAAAAAAACTCAGTAATTAATTAAAATAAAATAGGCAGATACTATTCAAGATTATAAGAAACTTAACACATACAAAAACTAATTAAAAGATATGCTCCTTAACTGGATTCTGATTTTTAAATAAAATAGCCACAAAAAAAGAGAAGTTTCAGATAACTTAGGAAGTTTTAATATGGACTGGATATCAGATGCTATTAGGGAAGCTATTATTTTATAAGGATGATTTGAGGTAAAGTGCTATAGCATCTATAACATTTTAAAACTGTTCCATAAAAATGGCTATATTAATGAAATGAAAAATGTCAGTATATATGAGTGAGTACTATCTTTCCTACTTCAGTATATTCTGAAAACTTTCATAGTTAAAAAGTAAAACTAGGGGGCTGGAGCAGTGGTTTAGCAGTTGCAGCACTTGCCTGGCATGCACAAGGATGTGAGTTCAAACTCCAGCCCCAGGTATACAACGAAGAGTCAAAGCAACAAAAGTCACATGAAAAACTAAATCAAATTGATTCTTTCTCTCTCTCAAAAAAAAAAAAAAAAAAGTAAAACTAACTCTCTGCTTCCTGGTGCTAATTCCTGAGTTGCTTTCCTGTCCAGAGCTGCTTTCCTCTACCACGCCCTTCCAGGGCAATGTTTTGCCTCACTTAGGGCCCAGAGCAATAGAGTCCCTGTCTATGGACTGAAACCTCTGAAATCCTGAGCCAAACAAAGTTTTTATCCTCCATTTAATTATTGGTCAGTGATAAAAAAAAAAGCTGACTGAAACAAACAAGAATGTGGCTGGGTTGGTGAATTACCTAAAGACATGACATTGTTCCAACAGGAAGAAGCAGCAGAGAAACATGCTAAGAAATATTTGGAGGAGGAAACTGATCAGATGATGACAACAGGTAACATTTCCTTTAGCATCTGCTCTATTTTAACTTTCTACTGCAGTCCCAGCTAACTCTTCAGTACCATCAATTTTATGTACCATGACAAAAAAAATGCAATGAAAGAAAATAATAATAATCACAGAAAGCATTAGGGAAAAACAGCATTAAAAATTAATACAAGAGTTGGTTCTTTAAAATACAATAAAATAATCAATCAAGGGAAAATGTAGGTGAAAATTGGCAACTGGCACTAACTAGAGAATCCAGAATGTTTTATAAGATGTTTAGACTACTTTAGTTTACTATGATAACAAACAGGAACTCTAAATCAAAGTATAATTTTATTCTCATTACTAAAACTGCTTCAGGAAATAGATAAGGTCAATATACATAGAAGAAAACAAGTCATCAAAGACCTTTGAAGCCTTTTAAAGATTTAGGGAGCAAATCACTGCCTTGGTAATTATTCCAACCATCAGCTGATAAAGATCCATTACTTGCCACCACACTGTCAAATTTTGTTTTCTTTGTTTCAGTTTCTATTCCGGAGTCTCCACCCTTATTTTAATATTATTGCAGGTTAAAAAAAAGTGATACATGAAAAACCACAGTGACAAAGAGCACAGGCAACCCAAACTTAACACAAAGTTGAAAATTATTTAATATCAAATGTGTCAATAAGACATGCAATAAAGGTCATCAGTAGGCACGGTAATTCACCTTTGACTACCACTACCTCCTACATTGCTTGATCATTCTTCTAGAATCCCACCTACAACAATTCTTTGGGCCCCCGTGCAACCTATAAACCATAAGACTAATACGTTTTCAATGTCTTCACTCCTTACCCAGTTTATCCCGTATTATCCATCATTAGAATTGTTCCTTTCATCTTTAGTGCCCTTGTTTCTCTCCCTTTGTCTTTCTTAACTAGAAAAACCTAGTTTATCTACTAATGATAGATAATTCCATTTTAATGCCTATTTCACATTCACAGCAATGAAGTCAACAATGGTTGGAGAAAACAAACTCATATCAACTGATGTGACTTTAAACTCACACCCACTAACTTTAAATGGACCTTTGGTACAGCATGGAATTCTTCCTCTTTTCCAGTGAGTGCATTCTTCTATTTTCCTATTTATATCTTCCCCTTATTAAATCTCCAAACCACCTCTTTTACCATCACTCTCAATGACATTGCTTCAGATTTCACTAAGCAAATAGCATGAAATGGTGAGAAATCTTACCTTATTCCACCATCACATCTGCCTACCCACCTGTATCTGAGCCTATATAGGCTGTGCATTGCCTGAATTTTGAAATTCAATGAACCATCTGTATTTATGATGGGGTCTCCCAGTTGTGCTTTAAATCCCAATTCTTTGTGGGGAGAAAGGAACATTAACACACTGCTTGTAGGACTGCAGACTGGTACAGCCACTCTGAAAATCAGTGTGGCGACACCTCAAAAAACTAGGGTTGGAACTACCTTATGACCCAACTATACCACTCCTGGGTATTTTCCCAAAAGAGCTAGAATCGACACACTACAGAGACACAGCTACATCAATGTTTATAGCAGCTCAGTTTATAATAGCTAAACTTTGGAACCAAACCTAAATGTCCCTTGCTGGATGAATGGATTCATAAAATTGTGGTATATATACACAATGGAGTTCTACTCTGCTATTAGAACAAAATCATGGCATTGGCAGTCAAATGGAATGAAATGTAAAAAATTATGCTGAGTGAAATATCCCAGTCTCAGAGACTTAAGGGTCAAATGTTTTCTCTCATATGTGGAAACTAGTGTAAAACCTACGACAGGATGATAGTCAGCTGAGTTTAAGTAATAAACTCTCCATAGTTGAAATCCACATAAGCTGGGTGAACCATACCTAAGAACGCTGGGGGAGAAGGGAGGGAGACAGGGAGGGGAGAGAGGGAGAGATAAGGGGGTTATCAATACAACAGGGAATACTCAACTCCCATTGGAAGCCTAGCTATACACAGCAGGCAGAGGACCTCAGAAATGTCAACGATTCGTATACATGTACATGTTCATTGCAAACTACAGTATAGTGGAATTACAGAGGAGACATGAGTTCAGGGAATGGAGGATGGGGGTAGATCCTGGACTAAGACTGACCTCAACTTACTATCTTACTATGTTAATATCCATGTATCCATTATTATGTAACAATTCCCTCAAATATGTAAGTATATGCCAAACTAATAATAAAAAAAAAATGAAAAAGAAATTCCAATTCTTTGCACCCAAAGAAATCACTACAGCAATTGTCCTCCTCTCCCCTACATGTTTAATCTTTTCCTTCTATTAGACTGTCTTATCAACACATAAACATGATATAATTTCTTCCCCTTAGCTACTGCTTCATTTTGACACATTTATACCTGGCTATACTTGCTGTCTCTGTTTCTTCTCCTTTCACTCTGTTGAACACAACCCATGCAGGCATGGAGTCCTACAGGTGCACCAAATCTGCCAACTTCATTAATGCCCTGTGTGTTGCTAAGCGGTCAGGTTTCGGTGATCATCTTACTTTATCATTGTACTTCTGAACACCTCTGATATCCTCCTCTTCTCAAAATTCTTTCCTTCCTTGACTTCTAAAACAATTTGTCTCTTAATTTTCCTCCTACTTCCCTCCTCCTTCATGCCTGTTGCTATTCTTCCTTCTCAATTCGTAGAATGCTCAGGAACTCAGTCCTCTTTTCTATATATACTTGTTCTGATGGTGCTCTTATTTAATGTTACAGCTGCAAGTATCATCTTTTCTCTGAACATTTTATCTCCAGCCTGGGAACTCCAAATCATGCATCCATCTGTTTAATCTACATCTCCACTCAGATAGATGGTCATTATATATTTCTAACTAAATAACATCCAAAACCATTCTTTTGATTTATTATTACTTCTGCAGTCTTCCCCATCTTATAAATGCTCCCTCCATCTTTCCTGATGCCCAGGTCAAACAAACCTTGGAGTCATCCTGGACTCTTCTTCTCTCACAGTCCACTTCTGATCCACCAGTAAATCCTGCCGTCTCCACCTTCAAAACATATTGGAATTTTCGCTCACCACTTCTACGGCTACAATCCCAGTCCAAACCACCACCATCTCTTTCCCATAGCATTAATAAAGCCTCCTTAGTGATCTCTCAGCTTCTAACCCTGACTCTCAAATTATGCTGCCAAAATGATACTTTAAGTAGGCAAATCAAGTCATACTACTTTTTAACCTAAAATTTTCAAACAATTTCTATTTTTTTCCAGAATCAAAGTTTTTTAAATGATTGATAAAATCCTATATGAAGGAATGACTTACTATCATATACTTTAACTTTCAGCCTCCACCATCCTACCTCTTACTGATTCCAAATCAGAAAACATGCAAAACAATAAGAACTATTCTATTAGCCAGGCAAGGTGGCACACACCTATAATCCCAGCAACTCGGGAGGCCGGGAGGCCGAAGCCAGAGGATTACAAGTTTGAGGCCTGCCTCATCAACTTAGCAATGCCTTATCTCAAAATAAAAAATAAAAAGGGCTGGGGGATATAGCTCAGTAGTAAAGTGCCCTTGGGTTCAATCCCCAACACCCCTCCCAAAAAAAGAACTCCACTGTTAATTATTTAATATAAAAAGTGAAAAAATAAAGGATTGTTTTATTTTAGTTTGCTTTACTTGTATTTCTATCATAATCATCACCTCTCTCTGGGAACAGAAAACCACTTCAATTAGTTAAACATATCATTAAACTTTCAAACATATTAACATATTCTTTTGTATAAAATGAGCTTCTAAAAATGTAGATGGAAACAGTTTATTCTCTTAATGGATAGCTTTTCAAATCATTGGGAAAATATGTACTGGGCAATAAATTCTATAGTTTGGAAGGGAAAGAAAAGCTAGATCCTGATAGTACTCTCTTCAAAAACAAATTACAATGATAAGAGAGTAAAATTTAAAGATAAATTAACAAAAATAATAAGAAAATATGGATCAATACAGTGTTTGGGTTTTTGGCTTTTGTTGTTTTTGTTTGTTTTTATTTTTTGGTGTTTGGGATTAAATCCACAGCCTCACACATGCTAAACACATGCTCTACCAATGAGCTACACCCCAAGTCCTTATAGTGTATTTTTAACTTTGTAATTTGGAAGGTAGATGGCAACTAAAGTCAGATAGTATTATGGAGAGAGTCACAGACTTGCTTCTACAAAACTTCAGTGCTATTTTTAAAAATCAGGTCAGTAATAACAAATAAACATCAACAGATAAAAGGACAAAGAATCAGAAATGTGCAATTTGTAGAATAAAAAAATGAAAATGAAAAATAGCATATAAAATATTTTCAATTTCTAAGGTAATCAAAGATGCAAAGTGAAACAATGAGCCACATCCCTTAAGCTGTGTAACTGAAAAAGATTAAACAAATGACAACATTCAGGAAGCTATCACACTTTTGGAGGGGCTATAATTTGGCCTTAATGATTCTGGACAGCAGCTGAGAAACAGGCAAACATTTTAAAGTGTTGATTTATTTGATCCAAAATTTTCATTACTAAGTATTTCTTCTAAGGATTCAATCAGACTTTTCACAAACGTACATGTAAGGACCTGCACAGTGGTATAACTGATAATTCAAAATACTAAAATTATCCTAAATATCCATTAACATAATATTGTTCATTAAAAGTGAACTTTGCTATACAGTGGGAATTTATGCAGGTGTTAATAACTAACATTAAACAGTCTATAGTAGCATATATTTTAAGATTTCCACCTACAGTTAGAATTTCAAGTGATTCTTTTTCCTTACTTCAGAGTTTCATATTGTTCATATTTTTCCCATGTGAATTTTCTTTTAAAAACAGACAAAGTAGTAAGTGTATTTCCATCTGAAAAAAACAGGTGAAGTGTTGGCAAATTTTAAAACAGTCTGGTGAAAATGGTGGTCAAGGGACTAATACAGTGCTTTGTGCTGCACACTCTGCAGGTAATTCACATTTAAGACTAACTATTGTTTTGATATATTCTATTTGACTATACAGTGGTGGCATTTTCTTTTGGCTAACCTGAGGTCCAATAATATTTTAAAAAATAAGGAAATGTTGTTCAGAAGTCTTTTCCAAATACAATAAGTGCGTAAGTTAGCCAAGTGACATAATTACCTGTCTCCCTTTGGTTTTCTTTTCTGTAGTGTCTTCCCTTTGGGTCTTCTTTCGCTTCCTAAGCAGGGGCTCCCACCAGGTCCCGTTACCCGTATAGATTCAAGGCCTTTGGAAGATTTTTTAAATGTGAATTCTACTGGTTCTCCTTCCTTCAGACTTCTAAATCCTTCCATGAATAGTTTGCTCTGTAAAGAGTGGAAAATGAACAGGGAGAGAGAACATTATTATCACTGATTCATAATTTCTCCCAATAATTTTAAGATGAACAAAGTAAGATATCCTGTTATCCATTACAAAAAGTACAGTTTTTTTAAAGTTTAATAACATCATTTTAACGTTTAGCAATGTTCAAAAATGTAAATGTGCATATTCTTTGACCCAGCAATTCCAAAAAGATTCTAATATAGAAACTCACACAAAAGTGGTGTGTGTGTGGGGGGGAAGGAAAACAAAAACAAAAAATGGGCACCATAGCACAGTTTGATTAAAAAACAAAAAACACAACTACCCTAATACCCTAATGTCCATTTAATCCTACCGATTAAATAAATTATAACAGTCAAATAATGTAATGTCATTGTCATTAAGCTTTTTTATATCTAAATGTACTGATGTGAGAAGATAAACATGTAATATTGTTGAGTAAAAACTTAAGGCTAAAGAACAAGGTGTCAACCATAATGCAATCTACATAAAGTTTTAAAAATATTTATGTTTATTTTTGCAGAGATAGAATCTGGAGCAAGACACTAAATCATAAAGAGTCATTCTCTCCAATCCTGTTCTGGGAAGGTAGGGAAGCTTTCTATATACACTTTACTGCACTTTTTGAGCTTTTTATAATTTGAAAGGAAATTGAGTTTTATAATTTGAATGATAGTTGATCTGATTTTTTTTGCAAAAATATAATTGAAATTCTCAATTGTGAAACTGAATTGCACTTAATGTCAAATACTCATTAGTTCTTTCAATCCTATTGTTTTCATCAATGTGCCAATTCAAGATCTATTAAAAATAATTCAATAATTAGTTTTATTTACTTCTTGAAACCCCCTTGTGTACATTTTACAGACCTAACTTGGAATACCATGTAGTCTGTAAAGACTTTTCCAAATCGTTGGGGCAGGGGGCAAAAGGAAAAAAACACAATATGGTAGAAGACCTTAGTTCAAATCCAGTTTCTCAAGTAAACAAGCAGTGCTTTGAATGAACCATTTAATTTACCTTCTGTTTTTCTGTAAACTCAAGAAATGTGAGTTCTGAGTTAACAATGGATATGAAAAAGACTACAAAGAAACAGGGATTTGTGGAATCCCATATGCTGTTTCTTCCTGGGTCAATCACATTAGCATATTAGTCTCAAAAACATCTTCCCTTCCACCACTGCTACCACAATAAAAAATTTTGCTTAATTGTGTTTAACTCAGCAATTTCCTGACTTAATTAATCCCAGAACCCCTTCTTTTTCAGCACAGACTACTAGTGTACTTAAGGAAATACTAACCAGAAAATCTTCACCCCCTCCAAAGGCATCCATTATGCTTGGATGTGATTTGTCCCTAAGGGTTCATGTGCTGGAAGCTTGGTCCCCTAATGGCAGAGTTGGGAAAGACTGTAGACCCATTAAGTTGAACCAAAAGCATTAGTCACATGCTTTTGAAGGGACTGTGGGACTGTAGTCTCTTATTCTCAATATGCCCCTCCCATGAAGCCATGACCCTTTGGGCCTTTGCCAGAGGTCAAACCAATGTTCTCCACCCCCACCTGGTCTTAGACTTTAAACCTTCAGAACTGTTAAGTGAAAAAAAACCTTTTAAAATTAGATTGCCACAAGTATTTTGCTATAGTAACAGAAAAGAAACAAATGCAACAATTAAATACAGTAGTCCCCTTTGTCCAGTTTTGCTTCCCAGGGTTATAGCTGACTAAAGTCAATGGTAGTCATAAATATTAAATAGAAAATTCCAGAAAAAAACCAGTAATTCCTAAGTTTAAATTGCACACCATTCTGAATACCATGATAAAAATCTCTGGCCATCCCACTCCATCCCACGGACCTTCATTCCTTGTGCCCGCTCTGCATACAGTTCCCTCCCATTAGTCACCTGGTAGCCATCTTAGCTATCAGATGAACTTGCTGTACCACAGTGCTTGTGTTGAAGTAAAGGCAGGAGTAGTGATGCTGGCAACTCAGATATGAGAAAAAGAAGCTATAAAGGGCTTCCTTTAAGTGAAAAAGTGCAACTTCTTAACTTAAAAAAAAAGTAATATGCTGAGGCTGCTAAAACCTATGATAAGACCAAATCTACTCATGACATTATAAACAAGGAAAAAGTACATGCTAAGTTAAACACAGTAACTTTAAATTGCAAAAGTTACAGTCACAGTACATAAGTGCTTAGTGAAGATAAAAAAGAAGCATTGAATTTGTATGTGTATTTAAAGGAAAAAAACAGAACACACAGGAGTTGGTACACAGTGGTTTTCCTATATGGTCTTTAATTTCAGGAATCCACTGGGGGTCTTGGAATGTGTACTCTGCAGAAAAAGAGGGACTACTGCAATTATATATAATCCAAATCATTACAAGGAACAAATAAAACACTTCAAAATGTAACACAAAAGGAGACTACTGATACTGAAAGTACTATGATAGATGAAATTGGAGTTACTATCTTATTTCTAGTGTGAGTTACCTGACAATGAAATCCCTCATGCTAAAGTCTGCAATTGACAGCACCTTTTCTGCTATCTGATGGTATACAGGAGAGGGGGGGAGTGGCACAGCAAACCATGACTGCCTACATGCTTTAAAATAATAAATCATCATTTTAAAAGCTATTTTAACAATGTCTAAAGCATCTTCTCATTTTTTTTCCTCCTAAGCTTTCTCCTTACTTATTATAAATAGTTCTTTTGCTTTTGTTCCCTTTCCATTCAAGAAAGTGCATACTGGGGCTGGAGCAATGGCTCAGTGGTTAGGGCACTTGCCCAGCATGCGCAAGTACACAAATTCAAACTCCAGCACCACAAACACAACAAAGTCTCCTAATAATGAAAGCCACATGAAAAACTAAATAAAAATTACTTCTCTCTTTCTCGCTCTCAAACTGTACCTTCTCTTTAAAAAAAAAAAGAAAGAAAAGAAAAGAAAGTGCATATTATTTCTTTTAAATCAGATGAAGAGGGGCTGGAACGGTGGCTCAGCTGTTACGGTGCTTGTGTCACATGCGCAGAGACGCGTGTTCAAACCCCAGCACCACGTACACGACAAAGTCTCAGAGCAACAAATGCCACACGAAAAACTAAATAAAACTGATTCTCTCTCTCTATCTCACTGACCCACTCTCTCTTTAAAAAAAAAAAAAAACAAAATAAAACAATAAATCAGATGAAGAGGAACACAGTTCAAATACTAAAATTATGAGAATGAAAGAACAGCAGTTTTAAGTATAGCTATTGCATATCCATATGTTTTGCTTCAGCAACAAAAATTCTACCACTTATTTGTCTCATAGTTGCTGGTGTACAGGTACAATTTTTCACCAACTTGATTTAATGTCCCATCATTAAGATTTTTGATAGTTATGATTTGTTAAGTGAACTACTTTCTTAAATCTAAAGCAAAATTCTGGCTCATACAGATCACTTAATTCTGACTATTTATGATGATATTCAGAAAGAATACTTTTTTTATTCCACCATATATGCTCCCCTCGTCCCCTAATTAGTACATAAGTCAATTCAGATTCATAACACCTAACAAAAAATAATGACTATCCCTATAATGACTTGCAATAAAAAGACAAGAACTCTCAGAGAATATTCTCTCTTCGCTATTATACCAAAGCAACTGCAATATACAGGTAGAAAAGCTTTGTCAAAAGGTAGGGAATTGGGCTGGAGTTGTGGTTTGGTGGTTACGGTGCTTGCCTGGCATGCAAGTTCAAACCCCAGTACCTTGTACACAACGAAGTCTCCGAGCAACGAAAGCCACATGAAAAACCATAAAAATTTTTTCTCTCTTTCTGTCTCTCACACTATCCCTCTCTATTAAAAAAAAGAAGAAGAAGATGAAAAGAAAAGGGTAGGAAATTATTTCATCCTATTTGGTCACAAAAATGAACTTCTCTCCTTGATCTAACAATTTTTATGAAAGGTTCCTCCACTATTCCAGTCATATAGAGTCTAAATCCTTAGTTTTAGCATCTTTCACATCTGCATACTCCCTCTAAATACATATCCTAGCCTCTTAGTAGATTCTTACCTAAAAATCTACAATAACTCTCAGATTCTAGGTGAGATTCTTCATAATCTTACCTCAAGTTACATTTGCCATATCCTTTCCCATTACTCTAAAACACAACACTTTTCTTCTTAGTAAAACTGGCTGACTTGAACTTCCCTGAAGATCATTTCAACTCTACATGCCAGATTATTTGTCAAGGATATACTCTCCTACTCATAGTTCTCTACCAAAAATCTTTTCCACACTTCAAGACATAGTGTCAATGATGCTTTATGCCGTCATCTTCAACTGCCCCAAATCAGAAATTCTTTTCTCTTTCACTTAATTGAATTTTCTATATAGTTTTTATAGCACACTGCCATGTAAAATATCTATCTGTATATGCCTTACATCTCATTTGGTATTTTAGACTTTTCTTTAACTAAATGTTAGAGAATGTAATGTAGATCTTAGTATTTTCCAAAGAGCTTGCAAATAGCTACCACTCAATAAATACTTAGAAGAATTTTAGAGTTAGCATCAGCAAAATCTAAGATTAGCCCAATTCTCATTTGGGAAAAAAAAAGTGCACTGACTACATTATAAGTGAGTTGCACCTGCAGAGTCAAATTTTCTTTTCCTACTTCTACTTCCAGTACATAAAATTCTCTCAATGGGGGCTGAAGTGGTGGCTCAGCAGTTACCGCGCTTGGCTGGCAGGCACAGGTACAGAGGTTCAAACCCCAGCACCATGTACACAATGAAGTGTCGGAGCAACAAAAGCCACATGAAAAACTAAATAAAACTGATTCTCTTTCTCTCTCACTGTCCCTCTTTGTTCTTAAAAAAAAAAAAAATTCTCTCAATGTTATTAAAACATAATGTCACATAAAGAACATCATAAAATTCTTTTAATGTCAAAGTGATACAGTATATGGTTCACCTGGAATAAAATATAACTGTGTGCAGGAGTACACGCCTGTAATCCCAGCAAATCAGGAGGCTGAGGCAGGAGGATTCCAAGTTTGAGGACAGTCTGAGCAACTTAGCAAGACCCTGTCTCACAACAGAAAGAAGTGGGGATGGAGCTCAGGAGTAAAGGGCCCCTAGGTACAATCCTGAGTATATCCTGAGTACAAAAAAAAAAAAAAAAAAATGCAGACAGGATTGCAATGGTTCAAGGTAGCAATGCTATCCAATGACTCTGCTCAGAAGTTAAAATGGACTTATTTTCCTGTTTTTCCTTCTATCCATCAACTACTTTTCATATACTTCACAATACATGAAACATGATCTAAAAATGTAGACTGATGATATTTTTTAAAACTTTGCATAATATTAAGGTAAGACTTTTGGCATATGGGCTTATATTTTCATCTACACCATTAAGAAAGAATACTCTTTCTAATACTTTCTAATACTCTATATAGAAGACAATCACACATATTGAAGGAATAAATGAACAAAGTAATAATAAATGAATGAGGAGCATTTAGAAGAAACTACTGACATGTCTACTAAAACACAGTGTGCTTACAATGGGACAGGCCAATTTTGAATATATACATCAGTTAGCACATCAAACAGCTAATTTGGGTTCTTCTTCTTCCATCCAAGTACGGTTCCTGTTTCCCTTTATTCCAATTTTTAGAATTCTTTGTGAGAGAGTTACCAAATTGCAAATATATGAGCTTTTGATTTCTTTGATATATACCTGCTCCTCCTTCCAACTCTTTACAAGAGACTTTTAAAAAATAATAACAGGGAGCTGGAGCAGTGGCTCAGTAGTTGTGGCACTTGCCTGCATGCTTGGGCCCCAGCACCCTGTATGCATCAGGGTATTAGAGCAGGGAGGGCCATATGGAATACTACATGGGATTGATTCCTTCTTTCTCTTTCTCTCTGTCTCTCTCTCTCCCTCTCTGACAAAAACAAAATAATAACAGAAACTCCAAATGCTGTATTTTACTTGTACAGCATTTCTATCCAGGTCTTCAGATAGTAATAGCATTACCTATCTCTCTTGGCACATGATTTCTTTCCAACTAGACACGGAAGGCACTGAAGTGTGTCTACCTGATTCTCCACAGAAATAAGAATACATTTTCTTCTCTAGGAGGCATAAGCTGAATTACAGTTCAAGATAGCAGGCTGTACAGACACCCCTCCTATTAGAGTTTAAAAGCCACCAAAATGATGGCAGAGTAACAAAATAAAATAGAATAGATTCACAATAAGTAAGATAATGAGAGGGGAGTCCTTAACAGAAAAAAGAATTCAACCAATTTCTTTCTTTCTTTCTTTCTTTCTTTCTTTCTTTCTTTCTTTCTTTCTTTCTTTCTTTCAGGGCTGAGGATTGAACTCGGGGACTTGCGCATGCTAAGCAAGTGCTCTGCCACTGAGCTAAATCCCCAACCCTCAACCAATTTCTTGAAGTTAGAATGCTGACTGAAAACTGAGCTGAAGAAACCACACTCTAGGAAATCAACAGAAGGAGACACAGTAGCCATAGGAACTAATACTCCTCAGAGTCCTAAAAGACTGTGTTGAGACACAATGCCTGTGATAAAGGGCAAGGACACAGTGGGCTTGAAAACAGAGGTGTTAATGGTGTCAGAACCAAATGCCCATTTCACCCCCTGTCTCTTATACCTACCCTACTCATGACATCAGCCAAATACTGCCTAGAGGCCAACAATGTGAGGTACTTCACAGAAACTGAAGGAAGCATCAGGGAAACACTGGAGCTTGCACACACACCCATATTCATTCTGACAATTGGGAGACCACTGTTTGGTGTTAAGAGTTAGCTCCCCCCAATAATATCGGCCAGAAAAGTCCTAGAGTTTATAGGTGATTTTAGCAAAGTAGCTGGATACAAGATCAACTCCAGTAAGTCACTAGCGTTCTTTTACTCCAGCAACAAATCCACTGAAAAAGAAATCTGGAAATCTCTCCCATTCACCATCTCCTCCAAAAAAATAAAATACTTGGGCATTAACCTTACAAAGGATATTAAGGACCTCTACAAAGAAAACTATCAAACACTAAAAAAAGAAATTACAGAAGACCTGATTAGATGGAAAAACATTCCATGCTCATGGTTAGGCAGAATCAATATAATAAAAATGGCCATTCTACCCAAAGCCCTATACAGATTTAATGCAATCCCCATCAAGATACCAATGGCATTCTTCACAGACAGAGAAAAAGCAATTCTCAAGTTCATATGGAATAACAGGAGACCCAGACTAGCTAAAACATTATTCTACAGGAAGGAAGAAGTAGGGGGTATCTCAATCCCTGACCTGAAATTATACTATAGAGCTGTAGTAGCAAAAACAGCACGGTATTGGTATCAAAACAGAAGAAGATCAGTGGAACCAACAGAAGATCCTGAGACAAACCCCCATATCTTTAACTATTTGATATTTGATAAAGGGGGCAAAAGCATAGTGTGGAAGAAAGATAACCTGTTCTACAAATGGTGTTGGACAAATTGGACAGCCATGTGTAGACAACTGAAGCTGGATCCTTATATTTCACCCTGCACAAAGATTAAATCAAAATGGGTCAAAGATATGAATATTAAGCCAACAACTTTAAAATTACTAGAAAAAGAAGTAGGGTCAACACTACAGGACATAGGAGTTGGCAGTGCCTTCCTCAACAAAACTCCCATGGCTCAAGCAGTAAAGTCAAGAATAAATGAATGGGATGCAATAAAACTAAAAAGGTTTTCCACACCTAAAGATCTAGTCAAGAGCATCAAGAGAGAACCAACAGAATGGGAGAAAACCTTTGCCTGCTACTCCTCGGACAGAGGGCTAATATCCAGAATATACAAGGAACTAAAGAAACTAAACACCAAACTCACAAATAATCCAATCAATAAATGGGCTATGGATCTTAAAAAGAAACGTCTCACCAGTGGAAGTCCAGAAAGCCCATAAGTATATGAGAAAATGCTCTACATCATTAGCTATAAGGGAAATGCAAATCAAAGCTTCAATGAGATACCACCTCACTCCTGTTAAGAGTGGCAAAAATGAAAAATTCTAACAACAACAGATGCTGGAGGGGCTGTGGGAAAAGAGGAACACTGTCACACTGCTGGTGGGACTGCAAACTGGTTCAGCCACTCTGGAAAGCAGTGTGGAGAATCCTTAAAAAATTAAGGATGGAACCACCTTATGACCCAGCTATCCCACTCCTGGGTATTTTCCCAAAAGAGTTAGAATCAGGGGCTGGAGCGGTGGTTCAGCGGTTTCAGTGCTTGCCTGGCAGGCATGAGGACCCGGGTTCAAACCCCAGCACCACGTACACAACTAAGTGTTGGAGCAACTAAAGCCATGTGAAAAACTAAATAAAAGTTGTTTCTTTCTGTCTCTCTCACTGTCCCTCTCGCTTAAAAAAAAAAAAAAGAGAGAATCAGCGTATTATAGCGATGTGGCTTCATCAATGTTTATAGCAGCTCAATTTATGATAGCTAGATTATGGAACTAACCCAGATGCTCCTCACTCAACGAGTGGATACAAAAACTTTGGTGTATATATATATCAATGGAATACTACTTGGCCATTAGAGAAGACGATATTATAGCTTTGAGATGAAATGGATGGAGATGGAAAGAATTATCCAAAGTGAAGTATCCCAATCTCAGAGACTCAAGGGCTGAATGGTTTCTCTCATCTGTGGAAGCTAGAATACATCAGGAAGCAGTATGTTAGATGGCAAAGCTTATAAAAACTTCAAAGTGTATGATTCTTTTTGCAACAGGGAGATGACTCCCTAGGATACTTGGAGGCGTAGGCTGGGGGACAGGGTTGGGGGAGGGCTTAGGAAAATCACCTAGGAGACTGGAGGAACTGAATATAGGGAAATCATCTCAGAAGGTGATGTCTGACCTCCACAAGATATCCATTTAACTCAGCGGTTCTCCTGGGGGAAACAGTAACATGGGGAACCCAAGCTGGGCATCCATGACATGGCATTAGCCCTAGATAACTAAGTATATATATATATTCATTTGTTCTGGAATACTTGATAATGTTTCCCTCTCAATTGTAACTATATATCATCTAATAAATAATAAATTTTAAAAAATAGCTCCCTACACCTTCAACCTTAAATCATTCCTATCCCTCATTCTTACCCCTCATTCATACACCTGAAGAGTCATCCAAGAATCACAAAATATGTGAGGAGGGGGCTGGAGCAGTGGCTCTGTAGTTAAAAGTTACGGTGCTTGCTTGGAAAGAACAAGAATGCAGGTTCGAACACCAATCCAGCACCACGTACACAATGAAGTGTTGGAGCAAGACACATGAAAAACTAAATAAAATTGATTCTCTCTCTCTCTCTCTCTCCCCCCCTCTCACTGTCCCTCTCTCTTTACAAAGAAAAGAAAAAATAATAATTTAAAAAGCATTCTTAGAAACATGATCTCTGAGTCAGGTACAAAGGCGTGTGCTATAATCCCAGCAACTTGGGAGCCTCAGATAGGAGGATCTCAAGTTCAATACCAGCCTCAGCAACTTTTAGCAAGAGCCAAAGTCAAAATAAAATACATAGGCCTGGGATATAGCTCGGCGGTAGAGTGCCCCTGTGTTCAATTTCCAACATGGGGTGGGGGTCATCTGAATTAAGTGTTTTGGAAATAAAAGATGAAAAAAATCTTCAGAAAATATATAACAAGAAAGTAGGACATGGCAGGCAGGAAGGAGTGGGGGAGGAGAGAAGAAAGGAAGGATGAAAAGAAGGAAGAAGGGAAAGAAAGATAAAACTAACAGGTTTACTATAACCTTGTACAAGTTGCTTACAGTTAGACAGATCTCCCTCTTTTATTTTTGTAACAGAATACACATCACTACTTCTAGTTAAAAGAATTTTAAAAAATCTTTATGACTTCTCCCTGTCTATTCAGTCATAGGTGGGAATGAATGGTAAGCATGTTTTAGTCAACACCGAAATTTATCTTTATGCATTCTTAAGTCTGTCTCAATCTACCGAATAAGAACAAGATTTTAGCTCTTTTTTAATTCAAATTCCGTAAGAAAACAGAAGCTTAAAAATTATGATGCCAGTGTTGAAGTAAATAAATATTTCCAAGAATTTTAAATAAATAGATTTAATCCAATTTAGCAACAAATTATTGAATTTCACAGAACTGTTCCACTACTTGTCTTGAAAATTAAAAGAAGCCTTTGATAAATCCCTCTACCTGACTGGTACTTAAAAACTGAAAAGCACACACTAAAACTGTCAATACTACTCAAAGAGCATTGGAAAAAAACAAAAAGAAAGGCACATAAGGGTTCACATCTGATTTGGAAAAAAAGAAAAAAAATAACTTTTTTTTTTTTGGCAGTAGTGGGGTTCAAACCCAGTACTTTGTACATGCAAGGCAAATGTTCTACCACTGAATCCTAGATTTGAATGTTGAGCCTCCTACTTACAAATTAAAGCTATCTGACCACAGACTTGCTTAAAATTAAACTTTTTATAAATTGTGCTCCAATTTCCTTATCTATGAATTAATAGTATCTTCTGGTACTAAAAACTATCTGCTACGGGCTATTACTGGGTCCCAAATAATAAATTAAAACACTTAGAACAGTGCTTAGCCCGATGTCCAGCAGCTCAGTAAATCAATCATTCCTATTATTGAAGTGTCCAGTGTGCTTACTACCTGGCATAGATAAGGGAGAGTAAGACAAAACAAGCATCTATTGAACATGTGTCAATAACAGCACTGTGCTGAATGCATTTACCTACAGAATCATTTGATCCAACCTACCCTAATCTCTCACCCCACCTGGCAAATATTTATACATCACTAAATTTCAGTTTAAACACTACCTCCCCTACAAAGCCTTTTATGATAATTTCAAGCAAATACTGGTATTCCTTTTCCCATGTTCCAACTACATACTATGTATAACACCATCATAACACGTATCTTACTACGCTGTGATGTGTTTGTTTCTTAGAAGGCTACAAACTGCTAGAAAGGAAATATAATTTTTCATTTATGTGCTTAAACAATCCCAGAAACACAGAAAGTATTCAATTTTAATGTTTGAGGCACAAAGGAGAATAAAGGTGGGAAAGAGGAAGGGAGAGAGTAAAAATTAGCTATCCCTTTTCCTCTTTAAGATGAGATTATGAGCCCTAAAATCTTATCTGATAAATGGCAGAACCAGGACTCAAAGCTCTATCTTATGACACCAAAGGCCCCTGTGTATCAACAATGTCCAGGGTAACATTCTCTGGAATATTTCAGTCAATCCTAAACAACACGGTCAAAATATTAAGGTTTAGAAACCTGAAGCTTTGGCTTCCAAAGAGTAGGCTTCCCTACTCAACCCACACTCGTTCTTCATCCCTTAATTTTCTTAGCTTTAAAATTTTTATCATAAAACTTGAGCTGATAAAATAAATCATATGAAATTGATTCTTTTATGGTAGAGTATTTTATTTTTCTTCTTTGAAAGTTAAGTATTTAAAAGACAAGAGCTAAGTGAACTTTGAAAGTTACCTACTTAAAAAGTGATAGCTAAGTAAAGCAACTTTAAAAACAATCTATTTTCCTATAATATTCATGTTTCATCAAATGGGAATAATCATGTATTCCAAGTAGACTTGATCTAAAAAAAATACACATCTCTGATTTTACATGAAGTAGAATATTAAATCCATGCCACTATGTATAATTTAAGGAAGCATGTATATTGTAAACCTAGAACAGTATTCTCAAGCACTTTTTTCATTTTACTCTCCCATGAGGAATATTTTTTCCTATTTGCTTTCCCATGTGAAATTTTAATACTGTAGATACACTGAATATTTGTTTTATGTTCTGTAGCTTTATTTTAAGAGAGAGTTAATTTTTTTAAAAAAATTTATCTGGTTTTGTTTTTCCTCCACTTAGTTGTATATATGATACTGGGGATAGAACCCTAGTCCTCACACATGCCTGGCATGTGCTCTACCACTCAGCCACCTCTCCAACCTCTACTGTGGCTCTCTGAAGACCACAAACCACTATAATATCTAGAATCTTTTTGCCCCCACAAAAACTAATTCTTACCCCTATACTGTGATATTTCCTTCAGAATTCGATGTCCTATAGCAATCACTAAAAATAATACAAACAGGTATAACTAAGAAGCCAATATATTAATTACAGAGGATTTTTAGAAATACATAATACAGAAGGCAGCAAAAATGCAGGGAGTTACCCTCCAAAGAGAAACAGAAAATTATCAAGGTTGTATATTAAATCCAGACATACAAACAAACCATTATATTGTCAATGGACCTAATGTAACTATAATGCAAAGGTTGATCTATTTGCCATCTATATTAGAGAACCATTTTATAAAGAAATAAAGACTAACAGAAAAAGACAAAACATGAAAAAAATAATGACTACAGCTTTGTTATATCATAAAAGCAGACAAAGTACAATCAGAAATAAGGAAATTTCATAATGAAATTTAAAAACCCAACTCATTAAGACACCACAACAATCGTAAATGCATGTGTTAACAGAGCCCTATGACATATAAATCAAGAACTGTAATTATAAAGAGAATTAGACAACTCCCAA
This sequence comes from Aplodontia rufa, assembly GCA_004027875.1. NCBI lineage: Eukaryota > Metazoa > Chordata > Mammalia > Rodentia > Aplodontiidae > Aplodontia > Aplodontia rufa. The sequence continues at coordinate 73,526 of PVKS010000997.1, forward strand.
ACAGGATAATTGGAGATGTTTTTTATACACCACCCTCTGTAGTCCCTCTGTAGTTATAGAACAACTAGAAAAAAATTGCTTAGGACACAGAAGATTACTAAAAATTATCCTTTATTTTAATCTACTTGACATTCATGCAAAAAACAAATGACTATATCTATCAACTACAAAATTATAATTTTCTGAAATTCCATATACTCCACCCACTAAAACAGACAATAATTATGGGTTATTAAAAAAAAAAAAGTTTCGGGACTGGGGATGTAGTTCAGTTGTAGAAACTGCGTTTAGTATACGCAAGGCCCTGGGTTCAATTCAATCCCCAGTACCAAGGGAAAATAGAGTTTCAATACATTTCAGAACATGTTCTCTGATCAAAACATAAAATAAAAACCAATCAGTAATTACAAATATTTGTAATTAAATGACACAGTTTATTAATATGATGGATCAAAGAAGAAATCACATTAATTTTTAAACAAATAATAATTTAAAATACTTCAAAATTTATAGGATGTAGCTAAAATCATCTATAGAGGAAAGCTTCCTGAATTAAGTAATTATATTTTTAATATAAAAAGAGGTCTCAAGGAGCTGGAGCGTTGGCTTGGTTACAGTGCTTGCCTAGCATGCGAGTTCAAACCCCAGCACCATGTAAATGGCAAAGTCTCAGAGCAATGAAGGTCACATGAAAAACTAAATAAAAACTGTTTCTCTCTTTCTCTCTCTCACTGTCCCTCTCTCTCTCATTAAAAAAAAAAAAAGCCCTCAAAAGCCAATACTATAGGATTTTCACCTTAAAATTTAAAAAAAAGGGACAAAACAAACTCAAAGTTGGTAAAGGAAGAAAGTAACAAGAACATAAATCAACACAACAGTAAATAAAATGAGAGAGGAAAACTAAGACAGCCAAAAATTAGGGGTGTCAACAAAATTGATAAACCCTTAGGGAGCCTGACAAGAGAAAAATAGAGAACATAAACTACGCAAATCAGGAATCAAAGTGGGTTTATCACACCCAAGTCATTCCCATACCCCTTGTTATTATTCTAAGTGACTAAGTAATGTCACAGCACTTTAGGCCTCGAAACCAAAATGGCTCTCCCTTTGACCTACTCCTGCCCTTCTTTCACCTGCTCTTTTATTTTCCCCAAGGCAGGCCAGAGAGACTAGAATTTATCTTCTCCAAAACAGGTCACAGAAAACAAAAATGTATTCTTATCTTCCCCTGCCCTGGAGCAGCTGGTTATTAAGAAATTCTGATCTATCTTGTCTGATAGTAGATCATGGGACCCCCATTTCACAAGGTGTCCTGACCATACCCTCAAGAAAGGAATGCTGCACAGAGGCCAAGAATTTGAACAGGCATGCCTTGCAGTGTTTCCCCACTCAGTTTATCAGCTTTGTATCAGACCTTTGTCCAATCACATTTCTGCATGGCTGTCCATGTTCAATCATGCCTATACAATAAAGTCTCCATAAACACCCAAAAGGGTAGAGTTTAGACAGCTTCTACACTGCTAAATACATGCCAATTTATAGGAAGGTGAATAAGAATTCATTCCCAGAGTTGGGGAGGTAGCTCAGTGGTAGAGCTCTTGCCTAAGCATGCATGAAGTCCTGAGTTTAATCCTTGGTATTGCAACAATAACAATGAAAAACTCAGTATGTGCCAGGAGAATGGTGCACCCAAACTCCCACATACAGAAGCTCCCTGTGCTTAGGGCCCTCCCAGACCTCATTCTATGTATGTATTTGTCTGATTGTTTATTTATATCACTAAAATACCCTTTATAGGGGCTGGAATGGTGGCTCAGTGGTTACAGCATTTGCCTAGCATGTGTGAGTATATGGGTCCGAACCCCAGCACCATGTACACAACAAAGTAGAAGTGTTGGAACAATGAAAGCCACATGAAAAACTAAATAAAATTGATTTTCTTACACCAATACTGGCTTGTTCTGTCATTGTATTTTTGTTCTTAATTGTATGATGATGAACCCCTCCTGTTGTAAGACCATGTTTATTGAATAAAAATTTAAAAAATAGAAAAAAATTTATTTTCTTTCTCTCTCACTGTCCCTCTCTCTCTTAAAAACAAAACAAAACAAAACAAAAACCTTTGTAACAAACAGGTAAATGTAAGTTCAGTGTTTTCCTAAGTTCTATGGGCTGCTCTAAAAATTAATCAAACTCAAAGAGGAAGTAGTGGGAACCCCAATTTGTAGCCAGTTACTGTGAAGTTATGGAGGACTGGCTTTACAACTATGTGTAAAGTTAGGGCTGTCCTATGAGCCTGAGACTCAACCTGAGCACTCTGACGCTAAGCAGATAGTGTCAGCAGTGAATTGAATTAAAGGACTCCAAGCCTGCATGGTGGTGAGGGAAATCCACAAATATTTTGGGATCATAAACGTGATCTGTATTGAGTATACAGGGGAAACTGAACGTGGGTTTGTTTGTCTTTCCTATTCACTTACCAAAACAGACATGAAATGAAACAGAATAACCGAAAGTAATAAAATGAGGAAACTAAAATATACTTCAACAAAAATTCTCAGAGAACCTATGAACAGAAAGAAACAATAGTACTTCTGAAAAAACCTAAAGCTAAGTCAAAGTTAATAATGAAATACTGAACCCTTCCTTCTGGGAATGGCAATAAAGTGACAATGCTCACCCTTCTTATCACTACTCAGCTTCATGCAGAGCAACTACCCATTATAATAAAATGTTTAAAAAGCAACAACACTGGAAAGGAAGAAGCAAGCCTGTCTCTACAGATATCACGACTACCTTCGAGGCAACCACAAAACTACCATAATAAATGAAACGAAGCAAGTCTGATGATACAGACTAAAAAATAATCTACTATACGCTGTGCATTAACAGCAAAAAGCTGGAAAATAAAAATTTAGAAATAGATCACTCACATCAAAAATATAAACTAATGGTTACAGCGGTGGCTCAGTGGTTATGGCGCATGCACGAGGACACGGGACCCTAGCATCACGTACACAAAGTCTAAGAGCAACAAAAGCCACATGAAAAACTAAATAAAAATTGATTCTCTCACTGTCCCTCTCTCTTAAACACACACACATCCACACACAAACACACACACACAATAACTGAGATATACAATGAAAGAGGTAGAAGAGCTTTACAGTGAAAACTACCAAAAAGAGCTAAATTAAATGGGGAGATACACTACATAATGGAATGGAAGATAAAATGTTGTTAAACTGTTCATTCTCTACAATTTGAGTGACAAATTCAACAAAATCCTAATCATAAATCCATCAGGTTTGGGAGGTACAAAATGATATGCTGCTTCTAGAATTCATATAGAAACAAAAAAGAAAAAGTATAAAAAGAACTGAGTATGGGATTTAAACTACTTGACTACAAGACTCAGTATAAAGCTACATTAATGAATAGAGGTTCCAGTACATGGGTTGATAAATACCTACTTTAGAGATCTATTTAGTTAGTGGTTACTCTTATACAGTAATCTGACTTTTGACAACAGTGCCAAAGCACTCCAGGTACAGAAAAAAAGTCTTTTCAATAAACAGTGCTGGAAAATTGGATATCCAAAAGCCAGAGAGTGGAAGTAGATTCCAATTTCTCAGCAGTACAAAAATCAACTCAAAATGAAGTAGGGACTTAAATGTAAGACCTGAAACTAGGAACTGCTAGAAGAAAAAGGGCAGAACATGCAATGGGCAAGGGGTTTTTTGGACAAGACCCCAAACACAGGCAGCAAAAGCAAAACACACAAAATTCGTAACAAACTAAAATGCTTCCTCAGAGTGGAGAAGAAAAAAAGAGCATAAAAAGAAAAGACAATCTGCAGAATGAAAGAAAAGATTTAGCAACTACACATCTGCAAGGGGTTCATATCCAGAATATACAAAGAACTCCAAAAATTCAGCAATCTCCCCAAAAAAGTCAATTAAAAAAACAGGCAACAGGGGCTGCAGCGGTGGCTCAGCGGTTTCGGTGCTTGCCTGGCAAGCAGGAGGACCCGGGTTCAAACCCCAGCACCACGTACACAGCTAAGTGTTGGAGCAACTAAAGCCACATGAAAAAACTATATAAAAATTGATTCTCTCTTTCTCTCACTGTCCTTCTCCCTTTAAAAGAAAAAAATAAAGTTTAAAAAAAAAACAGGCAACAGAGTGCTTAAAAGAAAACAAACAGGTAAATAAACAAGTGTTTAAAGTCAGGAACACTCAAGGAAATGCAAACTAATTCCACAATGAGATGGTAATTCACTCCAGTTAGAGTGTCTACTTTCAAAAAGACAATAAATAAATAAATAAATAAATAAAGACAGCAAATGCTGCCAAGGACGAGGTCGTAGAAAGGGAACCTTTGCATACCGTTGGTGGGAATGTAAATTAACACAGCATTATGAAAAAGTGTACGGAGGGTCCCCCCAAAGTTAATGGTAGAATGACCATTGCTTCAGCAATTCTAATACTGCAGCGCTATTCACAATACCCAAGAAATGAAGGCCAACCATCAACTGATGGATAAAGAAAATGTGGTACAGGAAAGAAAACCATTCAGCCATAAAAAAGGAATGAAACTCTATCATCTGCAACACACAAGTACAACTGGAGATCACTATGCTATGTGGAGTAAGAAACAGAAATACAAGTACCACATGAACTCACTCATATGCAGAATCTAAAACTGTTGATCTCATAGAAGTTGAGAATAGAAAATTTTCTAGGGACTAGAGATAACATGGGGCAGAAAGGACTGGGGAAAGTTTGAGAACCACATTAATTAAGAGTAAGAAGTTCCACAGTGCTACTGTGCAGTAGAGGGACCGTAATAAACAACTACATACTGCATGGTTCAGATAGCTGAGTTTTGAAAGTTTTTAGCATAATAAATGATAAATGTTTGAGGTGACAGGTATGTTTAACCTGAATTAAACATCACACAATATATACATGTACTGAAACATCACACAGTAACCCAGTAATCTGTATAATTTTCAGGTTTTTGTGTGTCCATTAAAAACAAGCAATTCAAAATTTTTTTAAGTCTTGAGAGATTATGGTATGATCCAATATGATATAACATACGAAGTGGATTATATATATCCATCTATATCAAAGACTCTATCACCATTTCACCTAATGAACCACTAAAAAATGTCTATTCCCTATTTATGCTGATTCAGATCTGTTAGAGATCTCAGAATCCAAAAGAGGAAAACCATGTCTCAAAATAAAATATGAAAAAGGCTGGGGATGTAGCTCTGTGATAGAGTACCTCTGAGTGCAGTCCCCAGCATTGCAAAACAAAACAAAACCCACTAAATTGGTGGCAATTATGTAAATTCTTTTTACTGAGGCTAACAAAATGTAAGTTGATTTTTAAAAGTAGGCAAAAGATAAACAGAAAACTGAAGAGGGACCTGTGCGGTCTTTCTGGAGTGACAGTGATATTCAATGTCTGGAGACAGGTTTGTGTTACTGAAGTGCAGTTATTTGTCAAAGTTACTGAATTTATGCATTTCATTTTATCTCAAGAGTGCACTAGGAAAGATACTACACTCCAGTTAAACATATGCCTTCTGGGCTGGAGTGGTGGCTCAGCGGTTTTGGCACTTGCCTGGCAAGCACGAGGACCCAGGTTCAAACCCCAGCACCACGTACACAACTGAATGTTGGAGCAACTAAGGCCATGTGAAAAACTAAATAAAGTTATTCTCTCTTTCTCTGTCTCTCTCACTATACCTCTCTCTTTAAAAGAAAAGAAGAGATATGCCTTCTGAATGATTTAGGGCACAGTACACTAATATCTGCAACTTCTTTGGAAATGCATCAAAAATAAGAAAGATGGAACTACAGAGAGAACAGATACAGACTCACATGGGAAAAAACAAGTACAAAAGAAGTCAACTCTGTAGCCTAGATATTGGTTTTAATGATGCTTACTGTTAAAAGAAATCTTCCAACTTTTTTAATATGCTTCAAGCTTTTCATTTAAAAATAATGGAAAATTGTATCTTTGACACAGAGATGTATAGATAAATGGTATTTTGGCAAGCTTAAATTTAAATTTTAAAAAGTAGTAAGTTATTCTTTGTAAGTCTTTAGTAAGAGCGACACATACATGGCACTTTGGACAATACCAACAAATTTTAGATAATTAAAAATTCTGCTGGGCACAGTCAGCACGTCTATAATCCCAGAAACTCAGGAGGCTGAGGCAGGAGGATTGAAGTTCAAAGCCAGCCTCAGCGACTTCGCAAGACGCTGTGTCAAAATAAAATATAAAAATTGCTGAGGATGTGGTTCAGTGCTTAAGTGCCCCTGGATTTAATCTCCAGTACCAAAAAAGAAAAACAAAATTCCAATGACTCATAACATCACATTTTGCATTATGTGAATAATTGGAAAGGTGACTAAGAAGAGATATAGTTCACAGAGTGCTTGCCTAGCATACGAGGCCCTAGGTTTGATCCCCAGTGCCCCCGCCACCCGCAAAGAAAAAATGTATATGAATGAGACTGAGAATATATGAATAAAGAACTTGTGTAAATTCAAACAATAATTTTCAGATTCTATACCCTTCACTCCTAGGCTTTTGTCGGAATTTGAAAGGCAGCAGGGAAGTGATTTAGAGATCAACACGGGAACACAGATACACAGATCATGAACTAAAGTGAACAATTAATACAAAGAACTTACTTCTCTTTTAGCTTATTTTCTTTCTCCCCCAACCCCACATTTTGTTTTTAAACAGTGCAAGCGATTGAACCCAAGGACCTTATGTACGCTAGACAACTGCTCTGCCACTGGGCCACATCCCCAACCCCTTAGCATATTTTCCTAGAGGAGTTAAACTTGATCCATAAGGCAGTTACTTCCCTCTACATTACATGGAATTGATTTGAGAAAAGCAAGCTATTCACTCTTTACTAAAAGGATGGTTAATGGGTAAGTAGGCAAGTTGATGAGAAGAGAAGAATAATCAATAGGAAGTGTGTCCATTTCCTTATGTTAGAGCTGTATTAGTAATAAAAAAAAATCTGAATTTATCTTTCTGGCTTTATTGAACAACAAAAACTTGGCCTTGTACAACCTCTCTCCCCATATTAATTTCCATCTAAAGTCCTTTAAAAGAAGGATTTTTAAACTTTTGTTTTTTAAATTCTACAGTTCAGAGAAATGCTGAATTCAGAGATTCTAAAATGACTTGGTTTACATTTCTATTTTAAGGTATATATATATTTTTTTTTTTTTAAAGAGAGAAACAACTTTATTTAGTTTTTCACATAGCTTTAGTTGCTCCAACACTCAGTTGTGTACGTGGTGCTGGGGTTTGAACCCGGGTCCTCGTGCTTGCCAGGAAAATGCCGAAACCGCTGAGCCACCACTCCAGCCCCTTAAGGTATATTTTTTAAAGTACCTTAAAATCTGTAACTCATAGAATATATGACTGGATACTCAAAAGTCAATGGAATCCCTAACATATTTGTTACCACCAGGTTTATACACTTTTTTGTGTGCTTACCAATTTCAGAATAGTTTCTCATGCAATATTTCAGTGCATATATTAAAATTTGTGGTTTTGATTTAGAATGCTACAGCTCTCTATTGCTCTTTCATTAAAACTCTTGTCTTGTGCACATAAAAAAAATCATAAAAATGCAGTTACTACTACAGTCCATGTAATATTTACAAATTTGGTAAGTTCCTGGTAGAGAATTTAATAGTTGTTTATCAACAAGTCAACATATAATATGCTTAGACATAATACCTTAGAGTTCTTCTTAAACATCAGTGTATATGTAAAGTAAAAATAACGACCCTTCTGGCTAGAAACAGCTTTCTATTTCTTGACTAAAACCTAGAACTTTAAAAAAAAATGTGTTAAATCATTAGACTCAAGGTAAAACAAGTTCCATCAAATTAGCAACAACAAATTCTTCAGTTTCCACATGTGGATAATATACAAAATGGAAAAAGAGTGCCCAAAACTTTCACACAAAGCCCTCATCCAATGGCAAGCAAATACTCTAACAGTTACTTGATACTGGGGTGCTCCATTATGAAAATACAAATTGCCCAAACATACATGAGTGAAATTACACCTATGTCCTCAAGTGAGGACTTGACCACACTGGATGTGTAGTGTGAAAAAATAAATGAAACTTTCATTGTGTGGTGTCACAAAAATTCGAGATTGTATGCTACCAAAACATAACCTAGACTAATCTTGAATGGTACAAAAATATTTGGCATTATCATAGGGGCTTGTAAGTAGGAGGAAAAAAAAAAACCATATTAGTTTGCAAGCAATGCCATGCAGTGTCACAGTATTTAGTAAAACTGTCAAACAAAAAATGCCTAGGTCAATCTTAAAACTGAAAGCGGGGTTGGGGATTTAGCTCAGTGGCAGAGCACTTGCCTAGGACGTGCAAGGCCCCAAGTTGGGTCCCCAGCCCTGAAAAAAAAAACAAAAACTGAAAGCCAAAGCTGGGGGTGTAACTCAGTGGCAGAGAACACGGTTAGTATTCCTGAGGCCCTGGGTTCAATCCCCAGCATGGGGGAGAAAACAAAAACAAAAACACAAAACCTAGACACCAATAGGAGAGAAAGGAGCCAAAATAAGAAAATAACAAGGGTCCAGAGGAAACAGAAATAACATCAAAAGAAGAAATCATGTAAAACTATGATTAATCCTCAGATAAAATTACAATGCTTCTACAAAACAACACAGGAGCTTCCTTCAAGTCATAAAAGAACCCTTAGAAATTGAATTAAGACTACAGGAAGTAAAAAAAAAAAAAAAATCAAAAGAGCCAGGTGCGGTGGCACACACCTGTAATCCCAGCAACTGGGAAGGCTGAGACAAGAAGAAAATAAGTTCAAAGCCAACCTCAGCAACTTTGTGAGACCCTGTCTCAAAACAATAAATTAAAAATGGGCTACGGATATGGCTCAGTAGTTAAACACACCCGTGCCGAAAAAAAAAAAAATCAACAGAAATGAGGGAAACTGATGGAATACTTTAAAAAGATAACAAAGACAAAACTGATGAAGAAAAAGAATGAAAAGATTAAAATAAAACAACGTCCACCAGTACAAGTTATCAAAAAAGACAACTTTATTGAACATAGCTCCTCCACAAATAGAAGACATGAGTTCTCACATAAGAAGGATCAGGTCATAACAAAAAATAATTTTAAAGCCCTAGAAATCACGGTGAAGGCTCAGAATAACCCAGGGTGGCTGGATGTGGAAAATCATGCTTACAATCCCAGATACTGAGGACGCTGAAAATGGCAAGCTGGAGGCCAGCCTGGGCAACACAGCGAGAAAACAGAACAGCTCAGTGACAGTGCACCCCTAGGTTCAATCCCCAGAATTGTGGTGGGGGTAGGAGGGTGGTTAATGCTTTTTCGTTTGAATGTACCAGTTAGAGAAAAATAAATTAAATTCCAAATTAACTTACCCAAAATCTTATAACCATCTACTGGCAAAGCTAGGGAAAAGTCCCATGTTTCCGTCTTCTGGGTTAGTATTCTTTTCTAGTACCTACATAATTCTGTGGCCCACAAGTTTCGAGTCTAACAAAGTAAATATCTATTACTGATTAACTTAAATGAAACTGTCACCTATAAAGTTAGTGACCTTGCAAATTGCAGTTACTGTAATGTACCACTACAGTTGTAAGGACATCTGTCCAATTTGCATACACACAACTATTTCTCTTCAATAAACTTATACTTTTTTTTGGTAGATTAGGTATTTGTACATGCTAAGCACACATACTACCACTGAGCTACACCTCCAGCCCCAAACTTACACTTTAAGAGCCATGGAGGAGGCAAAAGGCATGACCTCCTCAAAAGATACATGCTGCAGGAGTGCTAACAAAACTTTAGGCAACACTGGGTATATTCTATATTTGCCCCTTCCAAGATGGTACTACCAATGGGTCTTGTTATTAACCACTTGAAATGCTACTAAAAATAAGAAGCCAAATAATTTAATTTTTAATAATTTCAATTCAAGTGGCCATATGGGTGCTAGTAACAACCATCTTGTGCAGCACAGCCCTCATAATCTGAGGTTTGAAATGAATTCCAGCTTTATACTAGTCAGTCCTATTAATGTAAGAGAATTAACATAGTGACTGTGATAGCATTTACTTTGGAATGTTTTTATTTACCTGAACACCTTTGGCTTCCAATCTATGTATTAGAGAGCAGGGTATTATATGCCTTGGGAGGAAACCTGCAAGACTGAGTGAAGAATAAACAAATCCTCCTCTTCTAAGAAAATCAGATGATCTCTTAAAGTGCCTAGGCTGCTCCAATGATCACAGAAGGGTCACAAAGCCCCAGGGGATCTTTCCAGGCATGAAACTAGTTCTACAACTCTAATTCTTTCATGGAATAAGCCACTGGCTACACATACAGCGATGTCTCAGCTTAACCATATTAAAGGTTTTTTTATATTACTAAAAATAGCTCCAAGTAACCACAGAGAAAAGAAAAAGATAAAATTTTAGGCAAGGACTTCATTAATTTATGATTGCTCTCTGATACATAGATTGGAAGCCAGAGATGTTCTGGTAAACTGTCTCCAATCCCCTCCTTCTCTAATACTTGAAAACTTGTTTTAAAATATTATCTCCCAGCTAAGGATATTAGTTTTCTAATCAAGAAAAACTGGGGTTGGGGATTTAGCTCACTGGCAGAGGGCTTGCCTAGCAAGCGCAAGGCCCGGAGTTCGGTCCTCAGTTCTGAAGGGAAAAAAAAAAAAAACTTGAAGGGCTCATTTTATTTAAAGGGTATCTGAAAATCTCCTTAATCAGCTCATCACCTTTCAGTAATACTACCGTTTCATTCCTGCCTCCGTCCTGCACCTTCAACTCCTCCACACTGAGTCCTGAACCCGGGGATCCTTCAACACTGAGCTATATCCTCAAGCCTTGTATTTTAACACAGGTCTGGAACTTGACATTTCTCCTGCCTTAGCCTCTGGAGTCACTGGGATTATAGGTGTGTGCTACCACGCCCAGCTGACTGTTCTCTAAGATATTTTCAGTAGCACATTTCCTCTATACTTGTTTTTCCCTTTTTTCTCTATGTACTGGTCATCATACTTCACTGGCATTGTAAGTCTTCCTTTCTCTTACACATATTCCTTTTCCCTTATAATTTTGATCAATTGTTCTTATGACATCCAAAACAGTATTTTGGAAGTTACACTATCTCAGATTAGAAAAAAAAATATACACAGGGATTATTAGTTTTTGCATGCACTCAGACTTCTCTCAGCTTCCAATTAGGGTCACATGAATGAGACTACGTGGATGGCTCAGCACAGTCAGTTAACTCCATAAGTCCGGTACGGATACTGTGGACATGGGAAGTCTACACTAGGATATAATATTTTTTAAAATTTCCGTTTTCGGTGGAGCGGTGGCTCAGCGGTTACGGTGCTTGCCAGGCACGCACAAGTACGTGAGTTCAAACCCCAGCACCAAGTACACAACCAAGCCTGGGAGCAACAAAAGCCATGTGAAAACCTAAATAAAAAATTGCTTCTCACTATCTCTCACTGTCCCCTCTTTCTTAAAAAAAAAAAAAAAAAAAAAAAATTGCCATTTTCAAGTATTAAATAGTGGTCTGTGTATGTTCAAGGGGCAAATGATTTACGTATGTTCCAAAGACAAGGTATGTAAACAGTATACATATTGGTATAAGTGTGGTATTCAGCTTACTTTTAAAAAATACCATTGTGGGCCTGGAGCGGTGGCTCAGTGGTTATAGCGCCTACCTTGCATGCACAAGTTCAAACCCCAGCACCACGTACACAGCGAAGTCTCAGAGCAGCAAAGGCCACATGAAAAACTAAATAAAGTTGTTTCTCGCTTTCTCTCTCTCTCTCTCTCACTGTCCCTCTCTCTTTAAAAAAAAAATACCATTATAACTCAGGCCAATGATACCACAGACAGTATTCTAAAACGTATTTCATAAGGATCTGGTTCTCATGGAATCCCAAGTTAGTTCTCAGAGTGAGTTTAATAAATATCTTCAGGGCTCTAATCCCTTTCCCCACTCTGGGGGAAGTCTGCTCTTTTCCCTATGGTTTACTTTCTATAAAATAAAATCTGTCTACTACACCTGAAAAAAAAATAATAAAAAAATAAATATTTTCAATTTAGGATTTGCTTATTCTTTTTCTATACTCTTTGAACTTGATTTCACCTATTAATTCAAAATACTTGTTCAACAGAAACTTGGCTACAACAGCAGCATTTTATTATACCTATAAAGGTCTCCTGAATAGTTGTAAGGACAAAGCTAGTCAAGCACATTTCAAGTATTTATAAAATGACATCAATTGTAATTTCCCAAAATCACAAACAGTATCTGTTCATGTTAAAAAATACAGATAAAGCCAGGCATGACGGTGCTTGCCTATAATCCCAGCAACTCAAGGAAAGGACTAAGGATGAAGCTCAGTGGTAGAATGCTTGCCAAGCATATGATGGCCCTGGGTTCAGTACCTAGTACTGGAAAAAAAAAAAAGAAAGAAAGAAAGAAAGAAACAGCAAAAATCACAGCACTGTTACCATTTTATCTACTTTTTTGCTACCATTATTACCATAAACTTCCTTTTATTCATACACATAGATAGATAGACATGTAACTTTCTTTTGAACACTGGGTCCCTATATTATACCCATTGTTAATTTAGGAAAATAACATGAATATCTTTCTGCTGCATTAAACATGGTTGTAGCAGCTACATGTGCCCCCTCTCCCCTGTCCTTTTTTTAAACAGGAAAAACCTTATTTGAAACTCCTGTTTAAAAAACAAACAAAAACAGAGAGACAAGAGTATAATTCAGCAATAAAGCACTGGAGGCCCTGAGTTTCATCCCCAGCCACCCCGCCTCCCAACACACACACACAGAGCTGTTGTGGTTGATGCAGAACAGAGATGTGTTTAGCCTCCCCTTTCCCAGTGTCCTCAAAGTAATGCCAGGGAAACCAAGAAACTGATGGGCACAGTTCAACAATCTAAGTTTCAGAATTTTATTTTTTTTTAAAATAGCTACACAGTAGTCCATTCAGGATGATGAGCATTTAGTTGTTTCCAATTACTTCAATATAGACAATATTATAATAAATATTTTTGTGCACATCTGTCCTTATTTACACACTTTTGACAAAGACTGTCAAATTATATCTAAGAACTTTTATCATTATACATGTCCATTACACGTACATGAGACTTAGTTGTCTGCAACCCTGCCAACTTCAGGTATTATCATTAAAACACTAACAGCAGGGGCTAGAGAGATAGCCCAGTGGTTGGAGCACTTGCCTGGAATGCATGAAGATTGGAGTTCAAATCCCAATACCACATAAACAACTACATGTTGAAGAAGCAAAGGCCAGATGAAAAATAAACAAAACTGATTTTCTCTCTCTTTTTTTGTTTCTCTTAAAAACAAAAAAACCCAAGAACAACAGCTTTATCAAATGTTCCTTTATTAAATGCTATTTTCAACTTACATTCCTTAATTTCTATATTTATACTTTTGTGAATTTTCATATTCCTGTCTTGTGCTCATTTTCTGTAAGAATGCTTGTTTTTCTTTATAATTTGCAAGAGTTCTTTATACTATAAGGATATTAACCCTTGTATTATAAAAATTTCCTTACTTTTCAATTTGCCTTTCACTTTCCTTTCAAGTTTCTACCAATTATTTGTCTAATTAGTAACAAAAACATAATTAAAATGACAAAGATTCACAGTCATGCACAATATCAAAAAAATTATCTGGTCTACTTTACTCTCCAGATATACTCATAATTAATTTGTACATAATTTACTCACTTTACTTAAATGTATGAGGCTCTGATGTGCAGTAAACTTTATGAAATTAAAATATATTTTAAGTAATATGTTTTACTAAATCATCTTTACTTTTATAAATATAGGTCATCTAAATATAAAAATGACTTCATCAATATCAGTAAATGCTTAATGATATTGGAGTCTAAGAGGAAATGAATGGACATAAAGAAATTAATTTTTGTACATGCAGTTGTAACATGACATAGCTGGCAAGTCTAGAGATAAAAACAGCTATAACTGGTGAGTCAACATATTTTACAAAACAAATAATAAGTATTAAAAAATATATTTTAACAATAAATTAAATCTATACTAACAGTTTAATGCCAAAATATTAAATGAAATAATACAATTTTATATTTTACCTCTCTTTAAATTGAAATGTTCTCAAATTTAAATGAAATGTTCTCAAAACTTCAATTATATGATAGTTAATCCTAACACAATGAACTTCAGTTATTTCTACATTTCCTCCCATATGAAGTTATAACATGCAATTCTTAAAAACATGAATATGAAGTAGGTATATTACTCTGTTATTGTATGATTTGACTTGCATTACATATTCTATTTAAAATTATTCTGATTATGCTTAAAACAAATTAGATGGGTAACAAAAGTACTTAAATTTTATAGCACAAAAGGTTTAAAATAATTTTCAATAATCAGAGTTCTTCAATAATGGAATGTTTCTTTTCTGAGTTTATTGCTGTGTATAAATAAGACAAGTTTTTTCAAAAAGCATCTCAAGGAAAACAGCCTCATCAAAAAGGCAAAAGGGAGGAAGTTAAGGATGAAAGGACACTTCTCCTTCTGCTGAGTACCACCAACATTAATGGGGATGGTGGACACACAAACCCAGAGGTCTCAGCCTCTGCTAATGTGCTCAGATTATTTTTTATGGGCCATGAACCCAGTCACGGGGAAATTATAAATTTTTATTTCACTATAAGCTTGTATGTCACTACTGTTAATAATTCTACCCTTATTATCCTCTCTCATTGTCACTAAACCTCAAACATTTCAACCTGAAAACATTTTATCATTTTAGCAGTCAGGTATGTTTTGCAACTTTCAGGCTTTCTCCTAGAAATAACATTGGTGGGTAATATATACTTTTGTTGATAGTATATAAAATTCCTCATCCAACTAAGAAAACTATGCATAGAGATAATGATAGCTCACTCTCAGGGGTTCAATCTTATTTTTCTCTTTGACTCTATTCTATCAGTATGTTCAAATCAGAATATAAAATTTTAATTATAACCTTGTAAAAATGTAAATGAACAAACACTTTAAAGGAAAATAAAGTTACCTAAAGTAGAGTAATATGCAAGGCAATGTTCATTAAAATCACTTTCAGAAGGCAGCAATGTTCATAAACAATAATTTCATCACAAACTGGTTCAGGAATCTACCTGGAATCTAAGTTTATCAATTAAAACCATGTACCAACTGTCCTTTCCTTACCTGAACTCATCCCTCCCTTAATTATTGTCTCTATGCATCCCAACCAAAGGTTTACTATAAGCAGTTCCTAACACCCAACCTGTGTGTTCACTACCAAGCCTTTGCAAAGTTGTTCTCCTCCCTTATCACTGTAGATACTGAGAAAGACAAAAGGAACCTGACAGCAAAGGAGCTGGCCTGGCACTATCAGTTAGGCCTGTTAAACCTAAACAATTCAGAGAACACCACATCAGACAAGGCTACTTTGTGACCTTATCTGAATAAAGACAAAAACAAGAACACTGCTCAAACTGAAAAACGAAAAACAATTAAAAAAAAAAAAAAAAAAACCACTTCTCTTTCCTGGTTAGTAGGGTTGCTTCCTTACCATCTCCAGTTTTAGCTTCACTGCATTTCTCTTGCTTTCTAAATAAGTTCAAGATAACTAATTACAGAATTACTCCTGCTTTCTGACAGCATCCAATCCAAAGCTAAATCCTCCTTTCTTGACACTCTCCCCAAATCACCTAATATAAACTCAAAACCTAGTAAGTCTTTTCTAAGACCCTCTTAACAGAAACTTCTAACACCCTCTTAACAGAAATGCTTGAAATGCCACACTAAGTACTATTTCCCTCATTGCTGCAAGTTAATAAACACAATTTTGTTTGATTCAAGTATGTTTCTGTGCGTGCATTAATAATTACATGATAGATAATACTTTTTATTTTAACCTCATTCAAAACACAGAGATAATGTGTCTTCCTTTACTATTAAGCTGAAGCTATTTTTAATTGGTTTTAGCTTTTGATTTTTAGTTTAGCTTACATTTAGTTTATCATATGGTTTTTATAGTTGATACTATAATTCATGCATTTCATTATATGTTAAGTAAAAAAATTTTCATTATAAGGACCTTCCCCCCAAACACAATGTTTCTCTAACTTCCATAAAAGAAAATATGCTTTTTACAGTCCATTTATATTTTTCTATCATTATAAATAAGGCCGCTGATATATCATGAATCCTTCTTACTTACTGCTGCTTTCCAAAGTTCTGTTCCTATATCCTTTCACCCCAGCTCTACAATTCCTTCTTTTTGATATTACCCACCTCAGTTTCACAAAGACGTACATCTGATTAGTCCCCCATCTTTATATAATTAGAAATTAATTTCTCCTCTAAGTCCCATATATATATTCACCTGGAGGGTCACAGGGTCTTCATGCTCACATTTCTAAAACAGAAATCAGTATCTATCCCCCCAAAATCTGCTGTTCCTTCTCCTTCACCTGTAATTCTCATCCTTGTGTCTCTTCCATCTGCCCAATACTCAAAGGGTCTTCAGCACCCTTTTCCTATAATTATACTTCTCTTACCTCTCTCAAATCCAAATATATTATAGCAGGAATCAACCATAGTAAAAATCTGTTCCAATTAGTTCTTTCCTTAAAATCCCCCAATAGCTCCCATATTTGGTCTCCAATCAGCAATTTAAAGGCCAAACCCCCCACCTTTCCCATCTCTTCAACCAACTCTCTAATCAATCATTCTAGCATATTTAACTAGTTAAATTTCTTAAAAATTTAAGCTCCAGCTCCAGCTATAATGCTCTCTCAACTGAGAATTACATCCCCTTATAGGCATGCATACAAAGAATCTCGTCTTACGATGCTCAACTTAACAATCACCTCTTACAAAAAGTATTTTCAACAACTTGACAAATCAAACACATTTTTCCTTTAGGAATACAGTGTTCAAACTTCCCCAAAAGCATCTTTGTCATTTTATATATATTAATTTTGCACTGAATTTTGTTCAGTTTGGTATACCTTAGGCAATAAATGTGAAAATTTACATGAAATATATAAATTCCTCAAAGATCCCAACTTGCAAAAAAATGCCATTTTAGAAGAAAAAAGTCTAACAGTCCTGTACCCAGTTAAAAAAATTGAATAAGGGAGCTGGAGAGAGAGGTGGCTTAAAGGTTCAAGTGCTTGCTTGGCATGCACATGAACCCGAGCTTGAACCGCAGCACCACACACACAATTCAGTGTCAGGGAAGTGAAGGCCAGATGAAAAAAACTGGATAAAACTGAATCTCTCTTTCTCTCTCCCTCTCTCTCTTTAAAAAAAAAAAAAAAAAAAAAAGTTGAATCTGTAATTAAAAGCCTTCCTACAAACAACAACAATAAACAACCCTTGAGGCCATAACCATATGGCTGTTCTGGTGAGCCCTTTCAAACATTAAAAGACAAAATAATATAACTCAATAATATAATCTCAGCGAATCCAGGAAGCTGAAGCAGGTGGATCACAAGTTTGACGCCAGCCTCAGCAAATTAGTTAAATACTGAAGGGCTGGGGATGTAACTCAGTGGTAAAGTGCCCCTGTCTTTAATTCCCCAGTACCAAAATAATAACAACAATAATAATAATAATAAGTTTAAACAGATTTTTTTTAAAAACCCTAAAAACTACTTTCAGTGGACTGGAGATGTAGCTTGGTGGTAGAGTATCTGCTTAGCATGTATGAGGCCTGGGATTCAATTATCAGTACTGTAAAAAAAAAAGAAGTTAACTTGGTATGGGTTATTGACATAAATATAAAGTTAAACCTGGAGCATGTCTGTAAGAAAACAAAAGGAATACCTTCATATCCTTGGGGTTTGCAAAGAGGTCTTTAATAGGAACACTGTCTTTTACAAAGAAAAAATAAAACCAACTGGACATTATCAAAAATTAAAACTTCTGTGGCTGAAGCGGTGGCTCAGCAGTTACAGCAATGGCCCTGGCCTGGCATCTGTGAGGATGCGAGTTTGAACTTCAGCACCATGTACACAACAAAGTGTCAGAGCAATGAAGGCCACGTGAAAAACTAAATTAAAATTGATTCTCCTTCTGTCACTATCCCTCTCTCTTTAAAATAAATAAATAAAACTTCTGTGCATCCACCATTAAGCTAAAAAGACCCAGGCACAGTGGCACACACCTATAATCCCAGGTGTATCAGAAGTTCAAGGCCAGCCTTGGCAATTTAGGCCCTAAGCAACTTAGTAAGACCCTGTCTCAAGATAAAAAAAATAAAATACAAAGGGCTGGGATGTAGCTCAGTTTTGGTAAAGCACCCCTGAGTTAAATCTCCAGTACCAAAAGAAAAAAATTAGAAAGTTAAAAAGGACCAAGTAGGGGTTGGGGATTTAGCTCAGTGGCAGAGCCCTGAGTTTGGTCCTCAGCCCTGAAAAAAAAGAAAAAAAAAAAAAAAAAAAGAACCCAGAGACTTGGGAGGCTGAGGCAGGAGGATTACAAATTCAAGGCCAGCCTCAGAAACTTTGTGATATACTCAGCAACTTAAGAGACAGTGAGACCCTTTCTCAAAATAAAAAATAAAAAGGGCTGAGGATATAGATTGATGATAAGGCTCCCCTAAATTCAACACTAGTACACACAAAAAAAAAAAAAAAAGAAAAGAAAAAGAAAAAGTAAAAGAAAGTTAAAAAGACAACCCACATTATTAAGAGATACGTATAGATGCCTAACATTCGCAAGGCCCCAAGTTCGGTCCTCAGCCCTTAAAAAAAATAAAAAAGATACTTATAGAACATGTATATGATAAAACTTCCTATCAAGATATGTTCTGGGGTTGGAGATTTAGCTCAGTGGCAGATCGCTTGCCTAGCACACGCAAGACCCCAAGAGTTCAATCCTCAGCCCTGTAACAGGGGTGGATACCTGTAATTCCGATGACCTGAAGTATGAGACAGGAGGATCTCCAGTTTGAGACCTACCTCACCAACTTGGTGAGACCCCATCTCAAAATGGGGAGAAAAAAAAAGGCTAAGGATGTAACTCAGTGGTAAAACACCTGTGGGTTCAACCCCTAGTACCCTCCTAAAAAAAAGGTATGTACTAATGGGCTGGGGATATAACTCAGTGGTACTGTGATAGGGAGGGATGGTGGTGGTGGTGGGGAATCAACAATGTAGCTTACTCTTTACTCCCCTGAAAAGCCAAGTAATACTTATGCAACTATTTAATTTTGAAAAAATGCACAATTATTTACATATATATGTATACATATATATAGAGAGAGAGGTAGGGGAGGGAGAGGGAGAGAAAGATCTGTTATGGGGGAGCACTATTAAGAATATATAAGGAAAAAAAAAGAATATATAAGGGCTGGAGCAGTGGCTCAGCAGTTATGGAGCTTGCCTCATATGCGCAAGGACACAAGTTCAAACCCCAACACCATGTACACAACGAAGTGTTGGAGCAATGAAAGTTACATGAAAAACTAAACAAAATTGATTCTCTCTCTCTCTCTGTGTTCCTCTCTCTTTAAAAAAAAAAAAGCATATTTAAGTATTCTTAGACATCAATAAAGGAAAATCAACTAAACTACAGGCAAAGATATGAACAGGAATTAAGATAGACCTTGCTTAGCTTCCCCTAGTTTACTACATTTAGCTTACAACCTTTTTTGTCTTATCATGACTTTCCACTTTTCATCAAACATAGTATAAAACAATTAGGCTTACTCATTTCTTCAAATCCATTTCCTTACAAAGGCTCGTGTATCACGTAAAACTTATATTTCAATAAATGTGTATGTTTTTCTCTTATTAAGTCTAATTTACAGGGCCAAGGAAAGAAAAGATTTCTTTTTTCTTTTCCTACCATTTGTCATTGTGTATTTTTTCCTAAATCTACATGACATCACAATGGTAGCTTGAAATTGGCTATGGTAGAAGTATTAATAGCATGAAAATTGGCATATGCTACCAATCATGGCTTGATTTATTGTTTTGCTGATTGTCTAGACACTTAGGAAAGGGATGAAGAAAATGTCTGTGATGCAGATTAAATTTAACAATGTATCATGTCTATAGCCATTACACTGTAAATAGCACAAAAATTTAGGTAATACTCTTACAGTATTCAAAACCAGTTGGCTACTTCAATAAAGAATACTGCTCACAACATTCTAAAATAAAATTCTAATGTGTCTTCATGTTTATTTATTTTTGTGTTATTTTAGTTAAAAAAACATTTAACATTTATATAAGAACAACACTTGTTCAACAATTACAAGCAAGTTTAGTGAAAGATATGAGTTCAAGAAAAAAATCTATTTGGTGAGAATCAATTCACTACACGAAATTTATAATACAGAATATTATATAATTATTATTTCTTACAAATTATGTGCTGTATCCTTTTTATCAGTAAAATTGATTATATATATACAGATATTTTTGAAAAGTCAATTATAAAAACATTTTATTCATTTTATTGGTCTGCAACTTACCAAAATTGTATTTAGAATTATTTATACTATTAAAATTATCTTTTCTCTACCTGGGGTCCTTAGTAGGAAGAATTTTTAGGTGGTCATTAAATTCAGTACATTTTCAGTTGAGGAGCTGGACAGAAGTGTACCCTAATACAGTGCTAGTGTGGTCTGAGGCTCAGTGCTGGTCAAGAAGCTGTTCACCACTGGACCAAGACAAATACACAAACCAAAAGTAAGCATCTGAACAAGTATTTGATCTGTAGATCAGAAAACTTTTTAAGACTGAAAATCAGTGCTCCAGCACACCAAAATTTGCACTGAAAATAAACCTGACACTATCTTATTAAGGGAGTGGCTGCCTTCAGGAAAAGGAAACCAGATGCTCTTGTCCAGAGGCCATTCCCAAAAGCTGCTAGTGAAATAGAAAAGTATATCACTCACTTATCATTATTTCTCTCTCTTTCTCTCTCTCTTTCTTTTAACCTCCCGGCTAAATTTCAGTTTCCCTTACCATCAATCAACCTAGAGCTATCCTCACTACTCTCCTCTTCTTTTAAGATGCCCAAATGCATGGTAGATGTTTTCTAAATACCTGATTTTAGCTTATCTGTTATGCTACTGTTATACAACGGAACACGCACACACACACACACACACACACACACATACACACACACACATATACACACACGCAGTTTTTCTAGATGACTTGAATATCATTTGTGTCTCTGGTTTTGTAAAATAAAAATATATCATTTAAAAATGCTTATGGGGCTAGAGATGTAGCTCAGTGATAAGAGTGTTTGTCTAGCATTCATGACGCCCTGGGTTCCATCCCTAATACCATCCCCCACACAAAATGCTTAGAAGATGTTTACAAGACCTTTAAAGCATTTTAAGTTAATAAACAATTATGAGCTACATAGTAAAGATGTTAATACTGATTTATTACTGGTCACCATTTAAGCATTTCCCAGTCCTTGACTCCATAGAACCTCATTCAAGGAGATGATTTTTTTTTTTTTTTTTTTAAAGAGAGAGGACAGTGAGAGAGACAGAGAAAGAGAGAAAGAACTTTATTTAGTTTTTCACATGGCCTTAGTTGCTCCAACACTCAGTTGCGTACGTGGTGCTGGGGTTTGAACCCAGGTCCTCGTGCCTGCCAGGCAAGTGCCGAAACCGCTGAGCCACCGCTCCAGCCCCAAGGAGATGATTTTTTAACAGGGGAGGGGGTAATTCTGAATATTGGGTGGGTCCAATAAATATTGGGTAGGCCCAATATTCAATAAGTATGAAAAATACTACATCCTAAATCCCTGTCTTTGGCAATGGACAGCATACTATAGTATGATAATATATTTAGAAGTTAACATAGTAAATTAAGGAACAGGTCAAATTTTAATAACAAGGAGTTCTTAAACTTATTAAATAAAGAAAAGTTTTTTCTTTCACACAACACTTATTAGTACACCAGGGAACCACTTGTTTACAAAACAAGCTTTGGACATTAATCACCATTCAATCTCATCAATGAGCTGAAGGACATTCAAATTAATTGCTTTTTCTGAGTAATAATCCAGTCTTTATCTATGTCACTGTTTACAAACACATTTGTGTAATGCCTAAAGGCCATTCCCAATATTCTGGCCATTTTGTAAATACTCTCATTTGTTTTTATAATATTATTTTCTGCCTAACTCAATAGCTCAAATTTATCCATGACCTGGAGATACATTGTTTGAACTCTGTAATTGTAACAGTTGACATGTTTTAAAGAAATATTCCTAGAATAGGGGGCAACAAATAACTCGCTCTTGTTTTCCCACAGGTCCTTGCAATAGAACACTTTCTATGACAGCATGATTCCCTTTCAAGCATGCTGCAATAACTTTCCACTGGTTTCTACTGAGAAATCAACAAATGTCAGAAAAGAATCCTCATTTTGATTTACAGTCATTATCTTTTGAGTAGGAAACCACTTTCTAAACTGAATTATGCAAGTATTCAAATTAGCTGGAATCACTGAGGATATATGACTGACAAAGAATAAGCTCTTGTCAATATAAATGAGATAACTGAAGGTTAAGAATTAAAAGTTTATAATAAAAGAGTAAAGTGATCAGCCTACAAGACAAGCTAAGCAGCAATGGGCAAATGACAGAAATTTCAGTTTAGTTTTCTTTTGTTAAGAGTAGTTTCTCCAGTAAAGAAAAATTGATTAATCAGAGAAACTGACAAAGATCGCAGGAAACTGGTCAATATCTCTCAGCAGCCAGCTCCATGTGTTAAAAGACTTTGAAGCAGAAAGACATGGATTATCAATTTCCTACACCAGGAAGACAGTAGGGATGCAGAACTGAGAAACGAGTGCCACAAAGTGATAGAGTAAAAACAAGTGGACAGATTTTAAAACAGTAGTGTTTTGGAAAAGTCAGGAAATGATAATGCTAATAATAGGGGTAAGGCGAATTTGCAACGTGGAAGGCCATCCTGCATGTTTTGTGATGCTACGTTTTGCAAGCTAAAATAAAATGCTCCAGAGCCTGTTGCTGCATCCAACTTCAATCCTCTTTGGCAATATCTTAGGATTGGGCCAAACACCCAAGAGACAAGAAAGGAAGCATGAGGAATGAAACAAATAACAGAAAATGATACATTTGACATACATTTTAATATTACAGTGGGAATAAAATTAATAACAGGAGGTTAGGGATAGGCTATTGATAACTGCTGTGTTGAGAAAATTATAATTTAGGTGGACATGATACAAAAAGGTTAATTCAGTGTGTGCAGAAGGAGAATCTCAGTGCATAGAGGATACATGAGAAAACAATGCATATGTGGATGAGTACATGACGAATCAACCATTGTAGTGAAAGGAATATTTTAAAAATAGTATAAAGGCTGTTTCCTTTAATATTAAGTGAAACTCTTTTTAACACTAGTTTTCAATTTCTACAACGCAGGATAGACCTGAAGTACATTTACCACTTAAATTTCAATCAGTATATAACCTAAAAGAATATACACATTTATGTATCTCGGACATCAAACCTGTATCAAAATTTTTGACCTTTTAACACCATTTTCCCTACCTAGAATGTTTATCATCCTTGCTCTTCAGCCAAAATATCTTCCTTTCTCAAAGAAAAAATTCACCTTATCTCCACTGCATGGTTACATATATAAATTCAACAAAACTTAGGTAAACCTACAAATTTTTAATAATGATTATTTCATGGTATTTTAAAGAACTATATTACAGAATTTTAAGCATATTTTAGAAATGAAAGTGATCTCTAAACAGCAAAATTCAATTTCATATTAGCCTGAAAAATAAATTAACTTGCCTATAAAAATTAAAAACTAACTGAAGACTTAGTGATGACCTAAGTTTTTGTACAAAATATATACATATACCAATCCATTTCTATATTTTTCACGAGAAAATAAAGACACAGAGGCTGGAGGTATAACTCAGCACATTCTCAGCATGCTTGAGGCCCTGGGTTCAATGGAAAGAAGGAAAGAAAGGAGGGAGTGAGAGAGGGAAAGAGATGAATATAATTTTGTTGCTTTTTTCTGAAGCCAGATGACAAAATTTCCCAAGGAAATTTTGAAATTTTCCTGTCAAAAAATGGCTGACACAGACTACCAAAATTTCAAGTAGACTGAGAAATACCATATTAGGTTTACTGTTACTTATTTAAATAAATGTATACTTCATCAATGAATATGATTTAGAATCTATCACTAAAATGTATGTTTTCCTATATTTTCTTTTCTCAACTTCCAAATTAACTTACATTCCTGAATTTTTCTTATTAATTTCATTTTAAACTCCACTAATCTATAATAGGTAATGATATGATCAAAGGAATTGGAAGTTATTTTCCCCATTTGTGTACAAATAGTTTTAGGCAAATAACATAAAGTAACTGACTCAGAAACAGCTTTTCTTTTTTTAAGTTATAAAAAGAACAAAGAGAATAAAAGAATTTATGCTAAAAGGTATGTACTAGTTATCTCTAAGTGATAGAATAATGGGTGATTTTTAATGGCTCTGATCTAAATTTCCTAAAGTCAATACCTGCTACACTTATAATCAGAACAATATCATAAACATATAAGATTTTAGAAATAAAGACATTTAAATGTCTTATATTTAGCATTCCGTCCATACTACTGCTTAAATTTCAAATAACTCAGGGGTATTCAGGCCCTCTAAAAACATTTTGACTATATTTGTGTCTAAATAAAAGATACAGATATTAACTATAAAGCATCATACATTTGTTTAAATACTTACCAAAGTCACTAAATCACAGCTTCCCACATGGAGGTGACTTTTCCCTATAGGAGATATTCAGTGGTATCTGGAGACATTTTTAGTTGTTACAATGGGGAGGTGTGCTTGTGGAATCTGGCAAGCGGAGGTCGGAGATACTGCTAAACAGCCTGCGAAGCACAGCACAGTCCCTCACAACACAGAATTGTCTGACACAAAAGGTTTAATCTGATCCAAAGTGCTCAGGTTGAGAAATTCTGCTGCAGATTATTAACCTCAATTTTTGTATACTAACAATATTACTGTATGAACCTCAGAGTATAGTTTTTACAATACAATTCAGACTTCTCATATTTTTAGCTTTCCATTTGCACAAAACACCTTCCTTTTTTTATGCTTTTCATATTCCAATACTCCTGAGAATGACTTCCAGAGTTCAAATGTTAATGAGATTTTTAATTAAACATGATGCATTTTGTACTAAAGATTATTAGTCTATTTTCTTATGTTTCATATTGGAAATGGAAATACAAAAGAAATGAGTGGTTGGAGGTGGTGTATGAGGGCAAGTATTTTCATTTATTCTACATAACTACTTGCTATATCTCACAATAAATGTCCAAAAATCTCATATAGTATCTGTCCAATAATTATTTGTTGAATAAATAAGCTGATGGAGCTATCTTGACAGAGACTATCTGCCCCAGGTTCTCTGTGAAAAGTGACCCACCAGCTCACCAAGGGAAGACCTCGACTTCAAGTCACATCATATACCTGCCTTTAACTGCAATGCCTGTTTATCTGATTTGCCTAAATTCCAAGTACTTGTTTGTCAAGTATGGATCTGAGAGCAGCCAATCAAGACTCAGATCTGATCATTAAGATCTCAAGCACAGATGATATAAAGTTAGGTAGCATTTTTTAGATTAAAAAAAAAAACAGAACTTGATTATTTATGGACCTGAGTCACAAACGAGAAATAACACTAAGTTTTCCTATCTGAATAATCAAAAATGTTGGAAAGGCCAAGATGGGGAATGATGTGAGGCATGACATTCAGACTGGGAATCTACACATAAAAGGAATTGTAACCAGTTAAAAGTTCAGCCCATATTAGAGAAAATGATATTATGGCATTTGCAGCCAAATGGATGGAGATGAAAAAAATTTTGCTAAGTGAAGTATCCCAAACTCAGACTCAGGGGCTGAATGTTTTCTCTCATTTGTGGAAGCTAGAATATAAGCTGAAACAGTTTGTTAGATGGCCAACTTAACAATTACCTCAACATGTATGAATTCTTACATGATCATGGGGAACTGTGCTAAGATTCCTGGGAGACGTAGGGAAGAGGGTAGGGAGGGGGTCAGGGGACAGGAAGGACATCAAGGTGACCAGAGGGAGGTAGTATGGGTGAATCTAATCCGAGGGGAACCTCCAACTTCCACGAGAAGTCCAATTAACTTGAGGCTTAAGTAAAGTGAAACATGGAACCATGGGGAACCCAAAGAGGGGGAACCATGGTCTGGCACCAGTATTGGCTTGTTCTGTCATTACACTGCTGTTCTTGACTGTTTGATGACAAACACCTCCTAATTGTAAGACCATGTCTATGGAATAAAAAAAAAAGTTCAGCCCAGCGAAACAGAACAAAAGCAGAGAAAATCTAAGACTCATAGAAACAAAAGAACCTTGATTCTGTTAATAGTATAAGGTAAATAACTGCTCCCTTCAGATTGAACAGGCAAACTGAAACTCCATTCTAGCTCTCAGATTTATAACAGTTGCGAGGAGAATGTCATGTGCTTAGACAGATAAGGAACTACCCCTTATATTCGGGATAGTCACCGCTCCCAGGGGCATATGGCAAATAGAGGTGAATACATGAACAAAATAACTGGATTCTGATCAGAAAGTTAAAAAAAAAAGCCTGCTGGATATCTAACCCACAGTGGCCCCTACAACAATCATAGAACTTTCTCTCACAATCCAAGACTAGTCCCATACCATCCTTGTAGAACTGACTGATATCCATTATGCTCTTTACTTGTATTATTAACTAAGATGCCAATTTCTTAACAGATTTATTCCCCCAGAGTCTCATGCATACTAGGCTAGCATGCTACCACTGAGTAACATTCCCAGCCCAAGATGCTGATTTCTGTATTTTTCACCAATGCTCTATTGTGTAATTAAATTGCATGTATCCACTACAGAGATTGTCTTGGCCCTGTCATCCTTGTACGAGATACACTTCTCAGAATTATATCAATTGTAGCATAAAAACTAAAATGAGGACATTAAGGGTATTCTTTATTCCCCTTTCAAGGCACTAGACACTTGAAATACATTTTAACTCTATCCTCATGATCCTGTAAAATTAGTATTGGTAACTAATTTCTACTCATAGGAAATATGAGGTAAGATATTTTGGCAAAATTCAAGCACCTACTAAGCACTGTAGCCTGGATTCAAACCCAGGTAATAAATTGCCCTGGACCTATATAATATGTCACTCAATATGATAAACACGTAGAGTTATGCTAGAGCTGGAGAGATGACTTAGCAGTAGAATACTTACTTGTCTAGCATGTGCAGGAACCTGGGCTCGATCCCCAGCACCATATACGCAAAAAGTGGAGGAAAAAAATTAGAAAAACAGATGAAAAAATAAAATCAACTTTTTCACTATCTTTAAAAAAGAAAGTTATGCTAAAAATGAATTAAACACTAGATTTTCTTAAACATGAAGAGTTTACACATATTCTATTAAACAATATGAATCCAGTTAGTTTCTATAACCCAGACCATTTTATCCAGTGGAAGACAGGAAAAAATGGTGCTCATTTATTATGCTTTTTTACTCTGTTCAAGAAATGTTTGGGAGCTGGAAAGATGGCTCAATGGTAGAGCACCTGCCTGGCATGCAGAAGGACCTGGGTTCAATCCCCAGCACCACATACACGTAAGTGGAGGAATTATAAGAAAAACACACACCTGTGTTTTGTAGGGATACAAAATTTGGTGAAAGTTTCCATTTTTCCATTTAAAAGTACACAATTCAAGTCTGGAGTTGTGGCTCAGAGGTTGGAGTGCTTGTCTGGCATGCACAAGGACCCCAGCACCACATACACAAGTGAGTGTTGGAGAAACAAAGGTCAGATAAGAAAATAAATAAAGTGATTCCCCTCCCACACACACACACTTCTTTCTCTCTCTTTCTCTTTAAAACAAAAGAAAAATTTTTAAAGAGTATATAATTCAGTAGGAGAAACAAAACAAAATATAATAGAAGACAGTCTATTATTTATAAAACATTTCAGGTAAGAAATTCTTGCTAGATTGATGAGAAAGAACTTGGGGAAAGAACTGACTCTGGTATTGGTGTCAAAGTATGGCAATGACTTCAAAAAGTGAATGCAGGGAAAGAATTTTTGGGGAAAGGCAGCATTGTTTGTGTAAAGAAAGAGGCAAAACCGTGTAGGCTATGTCTACAAAGTGGAAGGCCCTATTTGACAAAGTAAATCATTTAAGAACTATGAGAAGGAAAGAAAAAGTAGATTTAATTCAATCTGGATGTATGCCTAAGAAGTCTAAATTTTATTTCAGAAACAGCCAATGAACCTCTTAGGGGAGTGAATACTTCAAAGAAATTCACAAATAGCAACATCACAGGTCCAATAAGGAGGCTAGACCTGCCTGGTTACAAAGTGGTTCTCCTCAGGGCTGGAGCAGTAGCTCAGCAGTTATGGTGCTTGCTTGGCATGCCCAAGAACCTGGGTTTGAACCCCCTGCACCCACATATACAACTAAGTGTCAGAGCAACGAAAACCAAAAAAAAAACTAAATAAAATTGATTCCCTCTCTCTCACTATCCCTCTTCCTTTTATTAAAGAAAAACAACAAAAAAAGTGGGCCTCCTTGGTCTTCCTCCATTCCTCTACCACTCCTGTTTCTCCCTCCACTCATCAAGCCCTGGTGTCCTGAACACACACTGGCCTTTCTAGAAGACTCTTTCAAATCACTACTCCCTTGTACACTTACAATATGCAATGTCCTCACCGGCTGGTAAGTTCCAGGTATTTCCAGGGTTTCAAAAGTTCTCACCTGGGGCTGGAGCGGAGGCTCGGCAGTTATGGTGCTTGCCTGGCATGCGTAAGTACACAGATTCAAACCCCAGCACCCATGAACACAACTAAGTGTCGGAGCAATGAAAGCCATGTGAAAAACTAAATAAAAACTGATTCTCTCTGTTTCTCTCTCTTACTTTCTCTCTTTAAAAAAAATAAAACATAAAACATAAAAAATAAAAGTTCTCATCTGGGCTCTGTGGTAGAATATTTGTCTTGCAAACTGGAGACCCCTGGTTCCATCCTCAGCACCAAAAAATCAAACAAACAAATAAAAAAAGTTCTCTTCCTTTATAAAGCTTTCTCTGCTAAATCATGGACAATTCCTATTACAGTATTATCCTAACAACATTCTGTTAGAACTGCTCTGGAAGACTGGATGTTACTGGTCTTTGTAATCTCAATACTTTGCAAAGCTAATGCTCAATAAAGTTTTGTTATCCTTCCTGCCACAAAGCTTCCACATACAACCTTTCTTCATGTTACAATGCCCTTTCATTTGTTTTACCTTATTCTTTTATGTACTCATTGTTCATCCCTCATCACAAAACTGTCCCCAAAAAAGTCTTCCTCAGCTGTACACTAAATTTTAGGTCCCTCACCATCAGACACTCACAGCAAAGTATACCTTTTTTTCATTAATTTACAGCAGTTTTGATTTTACTTCAATGTATGTGACGGAATTGTCTCACTGTTCTTCCAATTCCATGGGATCAGAATCCCTCTCTGCTTTTTGTACTCAACTGAGGCTCTAGAAGCTAGCCCAAAGTAAGCACACTGATATGAAATCAAAATACCTAAATGTGGCTAGAACCCATAGATTTAAAAGAACAGCTCGGTGTCATATATTAACTTAGTTGTGAGAAATTAGGCAAGCAGCAATTCTATGACCATTTTCTTTCTTTTATTTTTTAAAGAGAAGGACAGTGAGAGACAGAGAAAGACAGAATCAATTTTTTATTTTTAGTTTTTCATTTGGCTTTCATTGCTCGGACACTTCATTGGATACATGGTGCTAGAGTAAAATTCCACCTCCCTGCTCATGCGACGCAAGCATCTAAATCACTGAGCCATGGCTCCAGCCCCTCTATGACCATTTTCTTCATCATCAAAACTGAAATAATAATTATATCTATTGTTCATAGTTGTGAAAATCTAACAAATATAAAATGCACAGTACCTGGCACATAAAACTTTTTAAGTTACATGATGCCATTATCATTTTGTGTTTTCATTATCAACATCAAGATTATCAATCATTACTATAATACCAACTGGTATAGCTCAAGTGTTCTCTTGTGCTAGCAGAATAGAAGACTTGGTGGAAGAGTGTGATTGATACCAGTGGCTTTGGATAGTCAGTTAGGACCCATTTGCCATTTGGTAGTAAAAAGGGTCTTTGCCTAAGGATTGGTAGTTGTGGGAACTTAGTTTAGCAAACAACTATCACACACACACACAAACACACACACACACAAATGTTAATCTGAAAAAGGTGTGGATCAAAAGGGAGGAACACAGGAATACAATCTTTTTTAAATCATACTGTTAAAAGATTGCTTACACACTCAACCTATAATCTATTTAGCGGCTCTGTTTTTTTCTTTTACCTGTAAACCATTAATATTTTAAAATTTCAAAATATAAGCATAATATAATAATAATTTTATTATCTCTTGGAGATAAATAATGACATAAAATCCTGTTTAAGCTAATTATAAGATTCCATGACCATACTGCTTAAGTTTTTCAAACTAGGGTCAATAAGAATAACCAGTTTATTCAAATGCATATGCATTTAAGTAAAGAGATTACCCTTTAAAATGAAGAAATGTTAGCAGAAATATCTATAGCATAATGGAAAGAAACTGACCCTTCAGCAATTTTACACTGTGATTTATAATGTTCAGGTTTTATGCCACTGAATTTACATTTTCTTAATCATCCTGGGGAAAACAATCGATGCCATAAACAGTCTAAGGAAGTAAACAATTAAGACATTTCTCAATCTACCAATATCTTTTTATTTTCATTGTCAGACGACTTTATGAGTCGTTTCAAAAGCCTTCCTGGTAAAAATGTGCTAGACACACAAATGATGTAGAGTGAAACATTCATATCTTTGGCAATGTCAGTAACAGCAGTAAATATATAGAAACTTTTTAAATTGCCTAACCATCCAAAACACTTGTTAGGAACTCACTCTCAGGGCTAGAGGGGTTGCTCAGTGGTTATAGTGCTCGCCTGGCATGTGCAAGCAAGGACTCAGGTTCAAGCCCCAGCATCACTTACACAACGAAGTGTTGAAGCAAGCCACATGAAAAACTAAATAAAGTTGATTCTCTCTCTCTCTCTCACTGACCCTCTGTCTTAAAAAAAGAAAAGAAGAACGCATTCTCCTCCGTAATGATAGGGTGTAAAAAATCTAACCAAACCTGAGAGAATGTGGTAAAGGATTGCATTTGACTTTATCAATGCCTAAACGTACAATGTACACTCCTTTATTCATAAGGATAGTAATACCCAGCTGTAACAAAAATAAACTCTAAATTAATTTAGAATAAAATCTGTTGTTAACCTCTTCTCAACCACACTCTTCTCCTAGGAAACTTCTAATAAAGACAGACACTTCATGCTGAGCAATTGCTTTTTCCTGTTATCTCTAGAGTTGGGACCTCAGGCTTCCTTCTCAAAAAGGAAGTGGGGAGGGGGTATGAAGGGGAAAAGGAAATTAAAAAAAAGAGATCACTTTACTTTAGGGCTATAATAATTCCTGGTCCTTGATCTGATATAATGACAGGGCAGGGAATATTTCAGGAATGACAAAATAAAGTAATCATTTGGGTAATTTATTTTCAGTTTATAGCTGAAAATTCAAAAATATAAATCAAAATAATGAATTATTTTCTATTAAAATCTCACACTAAAAATATTCCATCTCTAATGAGCTTTTTTAATATATTGAACACTTGATCTCATAGGAAATTCTGGATTATCTTTAGGAATATTTATGGCTTGACAATAACCAAGTACTTTGAAACTAAAAGCTAAGAAGAAGGAAAAGTCGTCATCACCTAAGACAACTTTCCAGGCCTGGAGTAGTGGTTCAGAAACTTGCCTGGCATTAGCGAGGACCTGGAGCATCACCTACAAAACTAAATGTTAGAGGAACAAAGGCCAGAAGAAAACCTAAAATAAAATTGATTCTCTTTCTCTCACTCTTTCTCTCCAAAAAAAAAAAAGAGAGAGACAATCTCCCAAACATCATTAGGATTCTTTAATAATAGAGTATCTTTGAATAATAAATACTCAATCCTAAAGAATGTGGGTATATATTTCAACTACTTGAAATATTATTTTCTATTATTATTTTTTAAGAGAAAGAAAATAAACTAAATGACTTGTCAACTTCATATTTACAATAACACACATGAAAACAAGAAGCAACATATCAAATGGTGTTATTTCACCCCCTGCCCACAATGTGCCCTGTACATCTGACAAAATCTGAAGACAAAGTCAAAAAAATCTTTCATTCTAGAAACTACTTTCCTCCATATAAGTTAAAAAAAAATTTTGGGGCTGGAGCGGTGGCTCAACGGTTTCAGCACTTACATGCCTGGCAAGCACGAGGACCCGGGTTCAAACCCCAGCACCATGTACACAACTAAGTGTTGGAGCAATGAAGGCCATGTGAAAGACTAATTAAAGTTGTTTCTCTCTTTCTCTGTCTCCCTCACTGTCCCTCTCTCTTTAAAAAAAAAAAAAAAATCTGAAGGAACAAAAATTGTAAATGGAGAAAACTTTAACTTTTCTCCTTTTAATATAAAATATAATTAACACGAAATTTTGTTAGGTTAAAAAAATAAATTTATCACAAAAAAGACCCTGGTAGCAATTTTTAAAGTAAGCTTCTGATTATCTTTTACAACTTACTGTGAGAGATGACAGATGGACCATTTCAACAAATGTCAATACTAGATTGATTCATATTATTTTAATATTTAATAATAACTTTATTTCATGAGAATCTTGCTATCTAACTGGTAAATGAAGGCAACTCATGGATTTGAAAGATTCAGAATCCTACTCAAAAGCAAAATTTTAGTGATGATTTTTTAAAAAATCAGGAATTTTAAAATTTAATTAAGTAGATAAAAGATGAAACACTCAATTGTAAAGGGCACACAAAAATTATTTGCTATAAATTTTAGTGTTAAAGAAGGCATGGACAAACAACACATTTATTACAGATCTCACATGAGATCCTAGTTTTTGAAAAACTGATAGCCCACAGTTATTAACAGAAACTTTAGTTGCTTTTCTATGTAGTTCAACAAACTTTTATTTAACTTTCGAAGTTTTTAAAAAACTCATCACAAACTGCATTATTAAAAATTAAAAATTATTTCTATCCTAAATAGAAATTATCCTAAAGAGTAGCATATTTACAAATTTAGTTAGCCCTCTTGGATTGATAGCAAAATTACAAGATCAAATATCATTGCCTTTTAACATCTACAAGTCTATGAAAATGCAAGGAAAAATATCCTAATACTAACATACCCTAGAACATTTTATTGAATTAACGTATTTAAATTAAAGTGCATACTACACTTTTAAAATAACATTCCTCTTAGAAGTCCTGAAAAGTACCTACTTACATGGAAATATCATGTGCCAAAGAAAAATATATTTTATACATCAATGATAGGACTTTTTAGGAAACTGTTCTTGTATCATATAATCTATTTACTATTTGGAGATAACTATACTGTTAATTAAAATAGAATTCAAAAACTTCTAATTTAAGAACAAATTAAAGGGGCTGGAGCAGTGGCTCAACGATAGGCGCTTGCCTGGCATGTGCCAGGATGTGGGTTCAAGCCCTAGCACCATGTACACAACAAAGTGTCAGCACAACAAAAGCCACATGAAAAACTAAATAAAATTGATTCTCTCTTTCTCTCTCTCACTGTCTTTGCCTCTTTTTAAAAGAAAAAAAAAGAATGAATTAAAACAACTTTAAAGATTAAATAATGGTTCATGATAAATTATAACATCTTGACCAAATCACCATATTAGAACTAATCAGCCAACACTTCTCATCACTTAATTTCAAAATGAAATATTAAGAGCTGTCTCCAAAAGAGCCAGCTATACTATACTATGCTTACTATTAATAAGATGTGAGAGGAACAAGAAAAAAATATATCTATTTCCTTTTTATTATATCTGTGATTCTAAAACATATTTTCTTTTTTTTCCTACCAGGAATTTTTTCCTTGCTAAAGTCATCCCACTACCACCTCTACTTTCTTTACACTTTAAGTTCTGAGAAATAAGCTACAGTTTGAAAACCTTATATGATGCTAAAAGATAACTGATAGAAAAATGAGTACACTGAGATAAAAAGGTCAGTATTGTTTTTTAAAAACCTATTTTAGGGTAGAAACTAGCATTTTATTTAGATCTTCCTTAAAGTGTAAAAATCTATTTAGTAATAAATTTTTGACTCCTACAAAAAGTACAGCATGTCTGTAAAATAAGGTAGTTATTCAAAATACTTTGATACAGAAAATACATGAATTAAATAAGCACATTTCAATATGCATTTCTTAAAAATGTAAAATTTTGTCATCTTATTCATTCTGAGATTCACTTCAGCCCTATCTGTGACTGACTGAAAGGGAAGTCACATGACTTCAGCAATGAAAGAGAAAAGTTTTCTTTCCTTTCTTTCTACAGGAAGAAACAAAAGCTTGGTATTAGCTATCCAAGGCCAATGGGTGGGGCCTGCAAGCCAAAAAGCTGTAATGAATTGAGGTTAATCTTAACAGGGGCCCACTTTAACCTTCTCAATGCATCAGAAATGTGAATACAACAAGCACTTAAATAAAATAACAAACCTTTAAAATAAATTAGATTTCACAGCTACAAAGTTCTGCAGGGACGAAATTCAGTTTACAAACAATGTTCTGGTTTTGTTGGGGTAAAATCACCTTAACTGTTATTCCCTGCACAGATACACATCCCATCCCCCACTGTTACACAGATACTTCACAAGCCTCTTGAATAAATAGGAGTATCCAATGTCCAGGGTGATGGGTGGTCCTGAGGTCCTGAACCAGAGCTGTATACTTTTAAGGGATGCTGCGATAAGAACCAAGTGTTTTGTGTTTGTTTGAACATGAGTCTAGATGTAAAGTCTTTACACCATTTTGGTACAGCTCATAAACTTGTGCTATTATTGATTTAGTGAAGTTTTAAAGTGTCAGCATAAATTAAGCACATCAAAATAAAAATATTTTTTATTTTTTTCCCAAGTCTGATTCAAATTAACTAATGTAATTTTCTTAAAAACAATCACTACATTTCAAACATATACTCTCATCCTAAGCAAAAACATTGTATCAACAAACAGGCTTTCACTACCAACAGGATATTTTCATACTAATATAAAGTAACATGTATTTAAATAAAATCATACGCATCAAATAATCTATGATATAATGAAAAACTTCTCAAGAAAATGAAATCAACCCATGTGGAGTCACAATCAAGCATCAACTATTATGTTCACTTTTATGCTCTAGGCTTTATTTGACTCCAATAAAGGGAGGGATTTTTGTTTGTATGTTTGCTTTGTTTTGTAGTTCCAGAACAGAAAGCACCGATTTACAAGTAATCTAAGGAAAAGATAAGCAATGAATAGTCCTGACCCTAGCTTCTCTGGCTTGATCAAGTGGGCCTGCAACCTGAGCCAAAGGGTGCAAATTCCTTACCATTCAAAACTCTTCAATGGAGTGAGGAGGAAAACAGTGGAAGGGGCAAACATGCAAATCCAACTGTCCCAAGATTTAGTATTCAACTAAAAATTTCAGAGAGCTAAATAGATGAAGCCAATACTGTGGTTAAATTTCTGAGGTAGTCTTAACCAATCATAAAAAGGGAAGCTTCTATTTTTTCCCCTGTTAAAATGAAAAAAGGTTCATTCACCTTTTTAAATTTATGGCTTACACTGAGCTATGTTTGGTTTGTGTCTCTTACATTATCTCATCTACTTAAAGGAGCTGCTGAAAAGCATAATTAGTTTGCAAGCACCAGTGTTTCTGTACTATAAGCAAAATCATGTATAATTAAAATCAATTTTTTAAAAATTGATATAATTCATTCTTAACTTTGCAATATATCAGTGACTAAGTATTTTTAAAGTGATAGAAATAATCTCTGTGGTCAGAGTTTCCTTACAGACTGAACTAAAGACAGACAATTCATTCGAATGAAAAAAAATGTTATTTAAATAAAAAAATTAAGGTAGTATAGGATCTGGGAGCATTCTAGCCACTACAGCAAATGACCTAAGGAAATCACTTACAAATTAAGGAAAGAAATGTCCATGAATAAGTCCTGGACAAAGTAATTTGAAATTTACTGTTAGTCTTTATACCACCCAGCACAAACTATAAAACTAAACAAAAATCTTAAATTGATGAGCAAATTAAACTTGCAACACTTTAAAATGGAGTCCAACTTGGTGACTAACAAAAGTAATAAATTTAAGTGGACTTTGATTTTTAAAAGTAGACATAAAAAATTTAAAACAACTAGTAAAAATTAAGTGTATTATTAATAGTACCATAAAGTAATATGACTTTGAGCAGTGGCATATCTGAAAAACACGTATTTTAAGACTTGAGAAATGACAGTATTTGGTTCATAATTTTAAAACTAACTTTTTTTCATCATATCTATCCCCAAATAAATCAGTAAAGATTCTACAATTTCACTTTGTAAAATGGTGATACCAGTAGTACATAGGGGGAAATGACCCTTTGCTTTTAAGGTCTTTTATGAAAAGAACCAATTGAAAAAATTTAATTAAAAGATATGATATAATTTAAAAACCAAAAGATACATAGGAAGCCAGAAAGCAGAATCCTTTAATATACCATCCAAAAATGCTTTATACTAAGTAGCAATCAATAAAAGTTAGTTGACTAGAAAAAATTAAGAAACAATTATTCTAGAGCAAATGTTTTTTTTAGTTAACATTTTCAATGACAATGAGCCACCAACTTGTTGATTTATACCTCTAAGGATATTTACAGAAAAAACCCAGTTGAGACAAAGTCAATCAATTTCTAACATGAACTAGAAGTACCAATAAGCCTACTTACGCCCTTTAGGCATGCAGTGAGTTGATAGTTCATTGAAAAAAATACTATAAAGATAAATGAAATTATCTTTCATTTTAAAGATTAGTCAGGCCTAGTGGCACATGCAGGTAATTCCAACTACTTGGGATGCTAAGGCAGGAGGATCACAGCTTTGAAACCAGCCTAGGCAACTTGCCAGACCCTGTCTCAAAAATAGAAAATAAAATGTGCCAGTTTTGTAGCTCAGTGGCAAAGCAACCCTGAGTTCAATCCCCAGTAAAGGAAAAAGAAAAAGAAAAAAAAAAAGGATTAAAGATTAGTAAAATGTATATGAATTAATCTGTAGTTCAGAAGCACAGAAACTGCTGATGTTAGGGAAATTTCCATGCAGAAATATCTAAAGAAAAACAAAGTGAGAAAAAAACAAGGAGGTAAATATGGATCTTATTTGATAAAGGATATGGGTTTAGAGCCTGTGTCTGAATCAGGTCAAGCCTGGCACTGTGGCACCTGCCTATAATCCCAGCAACTTGGGAGGCAGGAGGTTTGCAAGTTTAAAGCAAGCCTTGGAAACTCGGCAAGGTCCTAAAGCTGAGTGAGTTTGTGTTTCTGTCTCAAAATAAAAAATGAAAAAGACTGAGGGTGTAGCTTGGTGGTAAAATGTCCCTGGGTTCAACCCCAGTATCAAAACAAAACAAACAAACAAAAAATAAATAAAGGAAACAGGTCAGTTAATGTAACAATGATTATAGAGGTTAACTGAGCCCATCCAAGAATGACTACAAATGGGTATAAGTCAACTTTCTGAAGTAATAAAAATGTTCTATGTCATGACAGGAATGTAGTTATAATCTGTCAGACTCATCTAAGTACATACTCATTTGGTGAATTTAATTGTATTTAAATTAAGTCTCAATAAACCTGATAAGGTAAAAAAATAAAATTAATGACAAAAAGTATCTTTCAAAAGCTCTAGCAACCATTTATATGGTAAAAGTACTAATAAAAATATAGTACTCAAATATTAAAATCTGAAATTGCTATAGTCTTTAAATAATTTTCATGTACATTTTTTCAATTGACCGTTACATTAACCTTGTGAAATAGAGAGGAAAAGTCTCATTGACCACACTGTACTCATATGAACACTGAAGCTACCAGGAAATGACCAGGCAAAAGTCAGAAACCCATCGAATAGCACAGCCAAACTCAAAACCCTCATTTCCAATGTTTTTTCCACCATACCACACAACTTCTCTGTGAAAGTAACTACAGGGCAACTTGGGAGTCTTTACTACCTGCCAACTATGTGTCAAGAGCTTCACATATGTAATATTTAATCCTTATACTAACCCTACACAAAGTGAGTACTTCGTGAGCATTTTTGTGTCTCCCCATTTATAGGTCATTACACTCGAACAAAGTAACTCACTTTCCCCCACAGACATCTAATGAACTGGGATTTCAACACTTGCCTATTTAACCAGAATCTATACCATGTTATACTATACATTTCAATCTCTCAATGAATAATTAATTGAGCACTAGGAATTAAATTATCACAACAGGCCTAATTGAAACAATAATTTTTCTCTTTGCTTATACTGAAGAATATACAAAGCTCATTTTGTATTGATGGAAACACATAAAAATCTCATGGTACAACAAAATATCAAAACAAAAGTATAATAAAAAATTTTCCAAGCCTCAGTTTATACCCTCGTATTTTAAAGAATTTTTTTGAGATGGGTCTTGCTGTATTGCCCAGGCTGACCTCCAACTCCTAAGCTCAAGTGACCCTACTGCCTCAACATCCCAAGTACCTGGACAACAGGCATGTTAAACAATATTAAACAATACTCTATCCCACAAAACTGTAATTAAAAGCCTTAGAGTTCACAGTAATAAAAATTAAACTATTGCTGGGGATGTAGTACAATGTTAGAGTATTTCTGCCTAGCATGCACAAGGCCCTGTATTCAGTACCCTGTACTGGATAACTAAATAAACATACATTAAGTATTAAGCTACCAATATCATATAACACATTTTGCCCAATTTTAAATAAAGCTCATAGAAGATATCAATTTAATTTTCAAGATTGAATGTGTAATAGTATTTATATTTTGCATAAATTATAAATAATTTAATTTCTAATTTAAAATTATTTATTTTGGCAAAGAACAGTTTATTTATTCAACACATATTTACTAGGCAGTTTATATACTATTTACTCTTCACAACAATATCAAAAGTTAGGTTTTATTGCTCCAGTTTATAGTTAATGATACAAAGAAATATAAATTATTTCTACCAATTATCTGTAAATCTTATTCAGAAGGCAATCCCAAATTGTCAAATATTTAGATATTTGAGGGGGAAGGAGCAATCATCACACTGCCTTGCTGCTACTTAAAAGGTAAATTGAGGGGCTGAAGCAGTGACTCTGTGGTTATGGTGCTTGCCTGGTATGTGCAAGGACATGGGGTTCAACTCCCAGCACCACCCATACAACGAAGTGTTAGAGTAACAAAGGCCACATGAAAAACTAAATAAAATTAATTCTCTCTCTCTCTCACTGTCCTTCTCTCTCTTTAAAAAAAAAATGGGGGGGGGGGTGGCTGGAGTGGTGGCTCAGCAGTTATGGTGCATGCCTGGCATGTGCAAGCAAGGAGGCGAGGTCAAACCCCAGCACTATGTACACAAGGTGTCTGAGCAATGAAAGCTGCATGAGAAACTAAATAAAAATTGATTGTCTCTTTCTCTCTCTATTAAAAAAAATGAATCTTAATATATCAAAATTTGCCCTAACACTTTTATTACTTCAATAGAATATTCACTAAAAGATTATTTTCTAAATGTACCTTCACTGGTCTACAATGTACTTTCTTTCTTTTTTTAAGAGAGGGAGAGAGAAAGAATCAATTTTATTTAGTTTTTCATGTAGCCTTTGTTTCTCCAACACTTAGTTGTGTATGTGGTGCTGGGGTTTGAACCTGGGTCCTCGTGCTTGGCAGGTAAGCACTTGAACTGCTGAGCCACCACTCCAGTCCTGCAAGGTATTTTCTTGAACATACCATTGTCAGTAACTTCTGAAATATTCTAAGATGATAAAATCGAATTATTTTAGGGATGAATCATTTAAGTATCTAATGGATTACACATGGAACAACTCCATAAACCTACAGCATATATATAGAACAAACACATCTTAAAATTTTAGAGAAAATATCTCAACATATAAAGAATAAATAATAGTTGGTAATGATAAAATATTTCATATCTAATTTCAAATCAAGTCTAATAGAATATCACATTTAAGATGTTTTCAGTTTAACTGATCAGAAATATTCTCACCCTGCTGACCTTATACTTGGTTTAGAACTAAAAACACTATACATCAAAAAAGTTGCAAAACAGAGCTGGAGTGGTGGCTCAGCAGTTGGAGCACTTACCTGGCATGTGCAAAGACCCAGGTTCAAACAACGTTGCTTAACAACTTTTAGATTAATCACAATACCTAAAGAGCTGCTGAGTTAAGATACACAAAACTATCTGCAATATTTATGCAGTTACTGAACAGGGAGAATTAAACAAAAACAAGTTTAAATGTTTCGTTGCTACCTGAAAGCAACAAAAATTGCAATCAAGGACATTTTTCAACCTATGTTTGGTATAGGAAATAAATAGTTTTGTTTTGTTGTTGTTGTTTTTTAAAGACAGAGTGAGAGAGTGAGAAAGAGAGAATCAATTTTATTTGTTTTTCCATCTGGCCTTTGCTTTGCTGATGCCTAATTCTGTATGTGGTGCTGGAGTTCAAGCTCAGGACCTTCCACATGCCAAGCAAGCACCCTAACCACTGAACCACCATTCCAGTGCCAACAAATAAGTTTTTAACTTTTCATGAAACATCAGAACTCTAAGATAAATTAAAGACAGGTTAAGGAATACTAAATGCTGTAAGTGGTCTATCACTTAGCTACCTATTAAAAAACCAAATTCTTGACGCATTGCCTTCATTTGTTGTGAATCATCTTTAAAAAACAGAGAATCAAGGTAGGACATACTTTATCATCCCTGCTATAATCCCAGCAACTCAGGGGGGCTGAGGCAAAAGAATTGAAAGTTTGAAGCCAGCCTCACCAATTTCAGAGTCCCTTAGCAACTTAGGGAGACCCTGTCTCAAAAACCAAAAAGGGCTGCAGAGGAAGCTCAGTGGTAAAGCACCTGTAGGTTCAGTACCCAGTACCAAAAAATAAAAGAATAAAGGATACATAAGAGGGGGCTGCAGCAGTGGCTCAGAGGTTTTAGTGCTTGCCTGGCAAGCTCAGGGATGCAGGTTAGAACCCTAGCATCACATATACAACGAAGTGTCATAGCAATGAAGGCCACATGAAAACTAAGTAAAAATTGATTCTCTCTTTCTTTTTCACTGTCTCTCACTCTTCCAAAAAAAAAAAAAATGAGTACATGTAAGACACCAAGAGATAACTCTTTTTTTTTTTTTAAACAACTTTATTTAGCTTTTCACATGGCCTTAGTTGCTCCAACACTTAGTTGTGTACGTGATGCTGGGGTTTGAAACCAGGTCCCCGTGCTTGCCAGGCAAGCGCCGAAACCACTGAGCCACTGCTCCAGCTGTAAGAGATAACTCTTAACACTTAAAATTTTCATACATTTATATTATTCATCTCCAAATGTTTGCACAACTGACTGTTAAATAATGCTTTATACTTGGTAGTATATTTTATTTCTTCTATCCAATATTCCTTGAGGTGCTTTCTAAGCTATGTAATTACCTATTAAAAAACCAATTCTTTGGGCTGGAGTGGTGGCACAGTGGTTACGGCCCTTGCCTGGCATGCATGAGAACCTGAGTTCAAACCCCAGCATCGGAGCAACAAGGGCCACATGAAAAACTAAATAAAATTATTTATGTCTCTCTCTCTCTCTCTCTCTCTCTCACTGTAACTCTCTTTAAAAAACAAAACAAAACAATTATTTGATACATTGCCTTCATTTGTTGTGAATCATCTTTGAACCAAGGTAGGAAAAAAAAGCACATAAAACACATAAAATCTTTGTAATATCAGCATGTATATTATCCATAAAGAAGAAAATATAAATCAGAAATAAAGAGCATAAGAACGTCTAAGCCTGGGCTGGAGCAGTGGCTCAGCGGTTATGGCAGCTTGTTCAGCATTCGAAAGTATGCGAGTTCCAACCCCAGCACCCATGTACACAATGAAGTCTCAGAGCAATGACAGTCATGTGAAAAACTAAATAAAACTGATTCTCTTTCTCTCTCTCTCTCACTGTCCCTCTCTCTTAAAAAAAAAAAAAAAAAAAAAAGCCTAAGCCAGAAAAGGGATGATTTTTAAAATCAAATTTATATATATTAAAGCATATTGTTAACATCAGTTTCATTACAGTCATCTTGAAATTATACTTTCTCTTTGGAAAAATTATTGCATAAATTATTAAATAAATTAAATGTGTTTATATTAAAATTCTTGGCATTTGGTGACAAAAATTACAAATACATATATAAATGCAATATGTGAAGAACTCATTGTTATGCAAATAACCGGAGGAGAGCTCAATATGAATGGATTTTGTACTTCTCCAGAAGAAAATGAAATTCAAATGATCATGTTTTCTTAGATGAGTGGCTTTGGAAGTATCAAGTTGTATATAAAGAAAAACTTACATGATAACAAACATCAACAGGTAGTCACTGTGCAACATTTCCCTTTTTTAAAAAAGATCTAATATTTAATTGCCATGCAATTCTTCAAAAGTACCATCAAATATTTAAGTTGCAATGAAAATTTATATTTCACAGAAACTTTTGTATATCTTTTTCAGAAAATTTAAAAATG
Source organism: Aplodontia rufa (assembly GCA_004027875.1). Lineage (NCBI taxonomy): Eukaryota > Metazoa > Chordata > Mammalia > Rodentia > Aplodontiidae > Aplodontia > Aplodontia rufa. The sequence goes on from PVKS010000997.1 coordinate 116,644, forward strand.
CATTTTAAGTTATTAATATAAGGAAACAGGAGCATATTAACATTTATACGATAATTGTATTCTAATTGATGAAATCACCTTAGTAAGAACGTAGACTTACAAATTCACATTAACTATGAGACAAATCTCTGGATTTGGCATTGGATTCTTAAGACATTCCTAAAACCCCATTTTACAAACTGAATCATCATCAAAATTTTTATATTTTAGTTAAATCTGTAAGGAATACCTCAAAAACAGTGAAATGTGACAAAATTTACAAATATAGTACTTTCATATTTATGTCAGTTTTTAAAAACTAAAATGTTCATTATTAAACTCTGTCAATGTTTCACTATTAAAATGGGACAATATACACAGTCATTTTCTAGTCATAAAATACGATCATTAAATCACAAGTAAACATTAGAAAATCAAATGGAGACCGTCATTTTAAACCACTAACTGTCACACACTACACTCCTACAGCAGAATCTCACGCCTTCATCAACATGTCTAAAGGAAAGCACCGCACCTGTGCATGTTTCCACTTGAGAATTCAGAAACATCACAAGAACTGCCACAAACTTTATAGAGAATTAAATAACAATAAATCAATAGCTCTATTTAAAAATACACATATCCTTTCAATTTTATAGCAACTGAATTGTTTTGATATGCTGTTCTTTGAAGTCAATATTTTACAAGGAAAAAAAGTCTTAGGTACATATTGGCATAAATTTTTAAATGTTAGTTAAAATAAACTAAAATCATTTTTTATTTCCCCAAAAACACACCATTAAAAATGTGTTCAGAACACTTAAACCCAATGACACATACTTCTGGGCACCCAATGAAACACTATGTCATAAAACACTATGTCATAAAACAACTGACACAAGTATTGGTCCAAATGAACATCAATTTAAATTTTCTAATTATCTATGATGCATATTATTGTATAAAAAATAGTATTATAGACATAATGGAAAAAATTAACATGCATAAAACCTAGTATGTCTTCAAAAATGTTCATATAGTAAAACTGATGGCTAAAATAAAACATTTTTAAAATTTTGATAAAATGGTCCTGAATTGCAAACTGATACTACAGGAGATACTCACATTATACCCACACAGACCAATTACAACCATCTAATTATTACTGTTACCTGGCTAAAAGCAGGATTCCTGTCTTCTTTAAAATGATTATTCATATAATTTATATGTAATTTATTCAAATCTAAATAACAGAATTGCCTTTAACTAGGTATCATTTAATACTTTTTTCACACATGATATATAACAGAATATTAATGCAAACCAAATACTTAAAAAATAATGTTTATAATTTGGAAACCATTAGCTATTTACATAAATATTTTACCAGCAATATTTTTAATTCAATGTATACATGAATGTTTATCAACATATAACCATCAAATAGTTTAAAAATGGATGTCTTATGGTTCTAAACATTAACAATCAGTTAATAAAATGTATAATATTTGAGTTTTCATTAAAACACAAATTATAACAAGGTGTGATCAGACAAAGAAGTGCTATTTTTTTCATTCATCTATAAAACAAATTTATGAGGTCGTAAAGAACAATTTAACAATCTAAAGAAGGTTCAAAGGGGAAAGCAAGAGCCTGAGAGAAAATGGATTTGTCTATTATTTCAGTCATTCAGCCTAAGGAGAAAGTCAGCTTCATTTTGCAATATAAAATAAGAGGCAAAAAATTCAGTAGCCTGCATGTGGACTCCTATTTATGCATTTAAACCCTATTTCAATTCACAAATTATGCTGATCCTTCCGGAGGTAAACAGCCAATAATTATGGCCAGGCCTTTAGGAAAGAAAAACACACCACACAGCAAGGTCAGGAAGCTGCAAGCACCATAGCACAACAGGGCAAAACAGAATGGTTTCATATGTTCCTATTGTTTATACATAATTTGAAGATGATATGAGGATGGTGTGTATAAATGTTTCCAATTCCAGTAACATACAACACAGCATTCAATAAATATATCATTTTCAAGCAGGGATACTAAGTATTTCATCTATGTCAGTCAAGCTGTAGTATTAACAGCCATTCATTCAATTCATAACTTAGATGTCAAGCTAAAATAAATCTCTGTAGTCCTAAGCCTCTTTACTTCTTACTATGAATTCACTTCAGAAAATTTATATTTCTTTAACTCCTTTTGATGAAAAAATAGGCTTGCAAACTGTAAATACCTTTTTTACTATAAAGAGATTAATTAATAGAAAGGAATGAAATAGGAATCGGTATTAATTTATTATTTCCTGGACAAAGTTTTGAATGGGAAGCAATGACATTCTGCTTAGTATTTAAGCATCTTTAAAATCTACAACCCGATATAAGCAATGGTGGATATTTACCCCAAGTAGCAAACTAGGGCATTTTAAACACACGATCTAGAGCCGCCTTTGGCCACATGTCTTTTTTTAGTTCAGTCTCTTAAAGAGACAGCATCCTTGCACCAATGCCCTATGTGGAGCACATTTCTTAAATGTCTGATTACAAAGCATCCACTTTGTAATTTCTACAAATCCATCATATCCCAAAAGTATTCTACTTTGTTTTACTGTGATGTCAAATTATTTTGATCTGAATCTACAAACGACAAGGCAAGGCAGCGATAATAGGAGCTACTGTGAGTCTAAAAGAAAAACCTATACATTTCTTATCACAATGAAATGTACTGTTTTTATTTTTTAACCTTAAAATGATCACTGTTCATTCATTTTTCCACCCATTCTCTAAGCAAAGGCGACTGAGTCTGTTGTAACAGATAACACCGGAAGCTACAAGAACGCAATTTCGCTGTCGAATGAAAGGAAGGAAATGCTAATAACGTCAACCAGGGTCCGAATAGTGAAATATCAAAGGTTTCGTTTTCTCTTTAGGAAAAGATATCGTGGAATGAGTTCATGCACAAGCCCTAAACACTGGATTACCAAGTGTTTTCGGGAAGGGTTTATGTTTCGACATACCTAACAGCACATTTTAGTACATCTATTAAAGTAAGTACAGATCAACTCCTCCACATAGAAAAAGGTGAAGGGAAGGGTGGCTTACTTGGTGTACAAATACATCGACCGGAATATCCAAGGGGCTTCCCTCTCGGTTTATCATGGAGATGAATCCAAATCCCATGCGCACGTTGAACCACTTACAGTGGCCAGTTCCGTGCAAAACCTGGGATTCCTCCTCTGCTTGTTCTGGCAACTTCCCGGGCTCTTCTCCACCACCTTTGCTTGCCCCGCCTGGGAGGGAACAGGACAAAAAGTCAGTCAGTCTGTATTCCCATCCTGTGTTCATTAAAAAAGAGGGAGAATGCTGGGGTGGGGGGAGTGCCGGGAATGTTAAAAAAAAAAAAAAGTAAATAGTTGAAATCCTTTCTCATCTACAGAAAATATTTAAAACGAAAACAGTTAAAGGGTTAAAAAGGAAGCGATGGAGGAGGAAGCCACGCTGTTGTATCGATCACACCAACTTCCACGTTTCTGTGCATACGTGTGCTTTTCTCATTTCACTCCCGTTTTTGCAGTCACGCATTATAGTACCGCATGCGATACTTTACTTGCATAATGCCGATTTAACAGATCCCATTTAGAAAAAAATTTTTCAGCGAAACTATTTTCCCTGACGGTACAAGGAGGAAAGAGAAATTGTAAAGATGGTTAGAACTACTAGTTAATACACACGAGGCGGCAGCGAATCCACGGTTATTTACAATGTGCATTCCCCTCCCCCCATAACTTTCAATTAAAGTTGGGGTGGACTGGGGGAGGGGGCAGGTGTATAAAAGTTTTCTTGGGCTCACTAACTGAAACTGCGCTTAATCACACTCACACAATTCAAACAATAGCCCCCTGAAAGCTTTTCAAGTTGTGAATCGGTGTGGGCGGTACACAACATTTTTGGAGATCTGTAACAATAGGTTTGCATAAAGCCCCACTGCGCTATGGGGGGTGGGGAAGTAGTGCCCAGTATTGGGGTAAAGGGGGAAGCGGGGGACAGCAGAGAAGGCTGAGAAAGGGGGTAGGGGGGAAGAAAAGAAGAAAGAAAATCACAGTAAAACAATAGAAAAGAAAATTAACCTTCGGCCATGTTGCCCCACGGGCCCTCAGCTCCAAACTCGTGAGATGAAAACTTTCCCTTTGGAACGGAGTGATCTTCTGCATCAATCTAACATCTTGATTTTGTGCGTTCACAAATTTAGCTCGCATGGTCTAATGTGCGTTCCTTCTTTTGATTTTTTTTCCCTCTCTCTCCAGTTTCTGGCCCCCTGAGCACACGTGACTTTGTCAATTACATGCTTTCTTGCTACTAATTTCACCTCGGATCCTTAAGGGGCCGGCAGGAGGAAGAGATAACCAATCGCCATTTCATCTATGCTGACATCAAAATAATTTATGAATGAACACGAAGAACTCAAACATGTTATCTTAAAGACAATTTGGGACGCTTCTTTACGATAAATCAGAGTGCTGATTTTGTGCTCCTATTAAACACAATGGAGGGTCCTTGTGAATCGTCGATTTATAAAACCAGCAGTCGTATGTGCACACACGTGCCCTGTCTAAATAATCTCATAAGTCATTTAAATAAAGTAACCACGCTACAATTCTTCATCCCCCCCTTAAAATTCAGCTACTTCATAGCAGTAAATGTGCTTGGGACCAATTTCACACTTAACGACTAAAGGAAAAGTACATAACTTATAAAAGACCAAATTAAACCTAATTACATCCCTATTAAACTTTAGATAATGTAACAAACACAAAAGAACATACGATTACCTAATTGTATCCCGAAATTTTTTTCAAATTTAAAGTCTCACCAGAAAAAAATCACTATCACCTTTTACATAGCCAAATTGTGTTTAGGTTTATCATTTCGGGACCTTTTGGAGGGGGTGGGTAAGGAATTGTACTTCACAGGTTTCTCCGCCATCTCTTTCCGGGGAGGAGATGTGATTAATGACTTCCTAAATAACAGCCCAGTTTTCCAGCCTAACACCGAGTGAACCTCAATCAGTGGTGATTGTTCCCCAAGAGCAGGACGACGCAGGGCGGGCGGAGGGGGATGGGGGCGGGCGGGAGGTGCGGGGCGGCCGGGGAGGCGGCTGCAGGGCCGAGCGGGCGGTGGGGGCGGGCGGCCGCGCCGGAGCTGCGGGGTGGGAGTAGGCGGCACGGCAAGGAAAAGGTAAATTCGTGCAATATTGACTGGGCTGTGACATTTTAAAAGTCCACTACCAGCGGGTATAACAGTCAAATAAACGAAAATTTAATAACGTTTTAGGCTCTCCCCGTCCCTTCGCGCTTACCCCCCAGCTTCAAAACGCTTACTTTTTCACCTTTCAAACTGGCTCAAAAGACTGTTGATTGTGAGATGCTGATAATATCACCCCCTTATTGAGCACTACAGTAAATAGCGTAGATTCACTAGAAATGCTTTACTTCCTTAAAATCCAGCCAGTTTTGAAACACGAAGATACCCACCGTCTTTCCCTACCCCGCCCCCATTCTTAAACAAGCAGTTTACGGAAAAACTAACCGCGCAGACACCACTTCCCCTGCGAAGCCCCGACCCTCCCCGCCTCCAGAGTCCTCTGCTCCAGCGGTTCACAAACGGCACTGCTGGGAGTTTCCAATGGAAAAGCAATTAGAAACCCCACATATACCCATTAATACTTCTCTCTCATATTAAAAAAACTAAAGAAATTTAAACTAATTAGTCCAGATATGCAAGAAATGGAAGTATATAAAAATGGAAGTTATTTTCAGCTGTTTCTGATACAGGGTGTCAATCAAAACTAATCAATTTGGAAAGATTTTTTCCCCCCATTTCTTTTGTTTCTCAGGAAAAAGGACAAGCTTTCTGCTTTCATTTGAGGGGAATAACCTTGTGCCAGCTGGTAGGGAGGAAAAAAACAAAAATCCAAATGATTTTGCAAATGTAACAAAATTTCCACACTTTGAAAAATTATTTCCTAACAAAACATTTACTAGGCATTATTTTAATAGCAGAAACTAATTGCTACTAGTACAATGATTACATTTATAAGTAACTTTAATTATATCATTAAAGGTTAAATTTTACAAGATAAAAAACTAAGTTTTTAAAGAATTTTTAGAGAAAAATCTGAAAAGTACTCATGTAAACTGAGGTGAAGTACTATTATTTATGTAAAAATAATTATAACATTTACAGGCAGTAGTTTGATTTTGTTAAACATTTATGGTAAATCACATTTTATCCCTTTCCTTAGAAGAGGAAACTCACAAATCAGCAACACAATATGCAAGTAAATTCTGACTGTTTATTGTTAAATTTGACAAAATATCAATGTGTGGAATACCACAGATCAAACATACTGGATGTTACAGTTATGAGATTCACAGCGTGCTTGATTGGGGGCTTCCAGTATTAGAGGAATTAAGGTAGGGTTCACTGGACTGGTCACTGATGTCAGAGGTTATCGACTCATTCATTTCCTGAGAGGGACATCAGCCTTTCAAGTTGTGTAGAAGGCTTTTTCCAACTGGGAACCCTGAGAAATCCTCTAAAATTCATTCACAAAGAATTTAAGGCAAATTCATTTACATACCTTGGGGTGGGGATAAAGGCAAGAGAAAAGAGGCAAGGGAAGGCTCTGAGGAGAAAGAGGAAGGAGGGTAGGAAGTTGAAAAGGAGAGAACTGAAGGCTGGAGGCATACAGAATCCCATTCACCAATTCAAGGATATGATACTCAATCTTTCTAAAATAGATTTATCTTTTCTTTCCCTCTCCAAATCTTTTGAGCCTAAGATCCTTTTATAAACTGACCATAAGCTCTTACAGTTCAGAGTGTTTCTTTCATATAAAATAGTCCTATCAGTCTCCTACAATGCTTTCCAATTTGTCACCTTCCTGAAGTCTTCTGGTTTTAATTTCTTTCTCATTTCCTACTTGTTTTTAGTGCCAGAGAGACCTGTGTTTTTGACTCAAAAGGCATGTTTTATACATGTGAAAGCCAAATGTTTTATAGCTTGATTTATCATAGTTCTTTCAAAATGTCTTTAAACTAAGTTCAAGTAGCTACAACGAATCGTCAACGTAGTAGACGGGAAAATAGCAGATAATTTGTCAAATGCCAGTTAGTTATCACAATCTTAGTTTCCCCATTTTAAAAAGGAGGTACACGCTTTCTCAGCTTAACAAATCCCCCACAACGGTACAACGCAAGGAGCAGGAAAGGTGCCAGAGCCCACCGTGGTTGTTTTCAACTATAAGCAACAAATGACTTCTATAAAAGAAACAATGCTTTGGTTCTTCTTAAAACTAGGAGGAGGGGCTGCAGCACAGCTGTGAGTGACTCCACCCGTCTCTGCTCCAGACAACTGAGACCCGGGTCCGCAGTCCCTGCGTGTTTGCAGCCCCCACGCCTTGGAGCGCAGCCTGCGCCCCAGGGTCGCTGAGCCCCTGGCCAGCAAATTTGCCCTTCTCCACCTCCCGCCTGCAACTTCCTCTCACCTTTCTCTCTTCGGTTATCTTTCCCTTTAGCTGTCATATCACCACCTCCTCCTAAAAGTGGAGCCATTCCAAAGGCTGGTGTTGTCTCACTAATTAAGGGACTTTTACATTTGTCATCTTTTCCTCGAGAACAAACAAAAGAAACCCTTGCTTTTACCGCTACAGCAAAAACACCAGGCACAACCTAGCATTTTTACTTAGTTTCCACACATATTGTTTATAATCGGAGCCCTTTATGAGATACCAGAACCTTCTAAATTGAAGATAAAGTCAGAATAGGACCAAGAAAACGCTGGTCGCGCCTCCAGGGGCTATGCTTAAAACAGAGCTGTCGTGGAACACACCCTGTGGAACACACCCTGGAACCCTACTATCGTACTATCGGCCCTACTCTCCACGAGTCACAAAAACACCACCACCCCCTGGGTGCCTTCGAGGATCCGGAAAAGCCGGCGGGAGGGGCTGAGCAAGCGGCCAGAAGATTCCGGGGAGCCTAGTCAGTCGCGCTGTCGTCCTCCCAGCCTGCAAGCTGCAGACCTGCACGTCGGGGGGATGAAGCCACCACTGCGGTTCAGAACACTACCTGGCAGTAACTTTCTTCACAAGAAAACATGCAATCAAACAAGAAGCACCCAACTACTCATATTTGTCTTATGAAAATATAGAGGCACATTTTTTTGTTTCCAAGAGTAAAATTCCGTTCTCATTTAATTTTCTTATCTGGAGAAAAGCTCTAAGATTAATATAAGTGTTCCTTTCAAAATTTTTCATGGCTGCAAGAAATCTCTTAAAATTTTTCTTTAAATGACTTCAACACATTTCTCTGGGAATAGTTATGTAAAATTGTGGAAATACAGGTATATATTTGCATAAATTTTAAGTCTAACATATTGCCTTTTTATTTAAAAAAACAAGCACTTGCAAATGCCTCCTTCTTTTTGGTCAGTTATGTTTCAACAAAGTATTTAGAGCAACAAAATTAATTCAGAAAAGGGGTATTAAGACTACCATTTTGTAAAAAATCTTTGTAGAAAAACTGAAATAACAAAAACATATATATTAACATACTTTTCTCTCAATACAAAAGGAAAATTTTAAATTTTCAGATTACTCCTTCTTAAATATATACCAAACCCTGCTCAACAAATACTTGCTTAAAGGATTTTTCATTAAATTAGTAACAGGTTATAAAAATCATGTAGTAATAAACCTTAATTTTCTTAAATAGCACAGAAGAAAGATTTTATGATTTATTTGAAAACTGAAAAACACTATTTTTCATCCATACTATTTGAGTATGTATGTTTCATAAATTAAAGACCTCTGGGAGTTGGTTAATTTTGACACAGACTCCTTAAACTGCTCATGCTGGCCTTGAACTGTAATCCTCCTGCCTCATCCTCCAGAGTAAGTGGGATTACAGGCATCCACCACTGGGCCCAGCAGTTTAAAGATCTTTTTGTAGTAAATACTCTGAGTTTTTAGAGAAAACAATTTTAATAATATGTAAACATGCAATTCTTTCACCCTCTTAAAGCCATGAATAAGTTTATTCTTTACAACTTAATCACATCAAAAGAAATAACTGAAAGACAACTATGAACTGTATCTGTATCCCAGGTTATTATTTCAATATTTACACTGTTTATTTGTGGGGAGAGGGCAGATATCTCAAAAACAGGAAGAAAAATAACAGTGGTGAGTAAAAGATGAGAAAAGTGAGAAGAGATCTTCATGCTTTAAGGAGGCTTGTGTGGGAAGTGAATCAAGGGGTAAAAAACCCAACCAGCTAGAAACTGGAGTTCAGAGTTCTGGTCCCAGTCACTAACCCACTAACCTTGTGGCCTTGGATTAAGCACCAAGCTTCTCAGGGCATCAGCTTCCTCATCTACAAAGTGAGGAGATTTCCCCCATTGATGTTCAAAGTGTTTTGGCTTAAAATGTAAACTTTAGAAATAACCTTTCCTTTGGTAAAAGTGGTACCTCTCCTCTCCAACCCCCTCTTAATCACAAGAAAACACAAACATGGGGGCTGAAAGCAGTGGCTCAGTGGTTCAAGCACTTGTCTGGTTCAAACCCCAGCACCACATACACAACTAAGTGTTGGAGAAACAAAGTTCAGATGAAAAAATAAATAAAATCGATTCTCTCTTCCTTTCTCTCTTTAAAAAAAAAGAAAGAAAACACATGAAATAAATAGACACGAAACTTTACTGCAGTCACTTGACACACTGGTGTTAACTTTATTTCCAAAAAGAAAAGAAAAATGTTTCTGGACTACCCCCTATTTGCCCCTACGAGAAAAAGCACAAGCAATAATAAGGGGAAAATGGTTGGTGTATTAAAATTCTGTAGCAACTTTGCCTTCTTTTTCATAACACTTATTACAGCATCATCTCCTTGTTAAAGGATTCACTCTAGAAAAAAAGTAGTGCTTGTCAAATGGCAATACCTATCACAGCGTCAGCCACTAAACCTTTTTTGACCCTTACTGCTTTCCTTTGGTTACTCAAATCCAGCTTTATTCAGTTTAATAGAATATCATTTTATCTATACTTTGGAAGGCTCATAAACTTTGCCTTTGCCTTATTAGCTCTTATGTTTTTTTGTTTGTTTGTTTTTTGGTACCACGAATTAAACCCAGGAGTGCTTAACCACTGAGCCATATCCCTAGCCCTTTTATTTTTTATTTTGAGACAGGATCTCACTAAGTTACCAAGGCCTTACTAAATTGCTGAGGCTGCCTTTGAACTTGTGATCCTCTATCTCAGCTCTGTCGCTCTTTCAAAGTAGTACTAGTCAAAAAAGTTGAATCAAGGTATGAAATTCATCAGGGCAGAAATCAGTAGCACAATATTTTAAAACTATTTCTGCAAAATAGCCTTATATAAGTTAATTTCAATAATATAAAAATACTTATATGTCAAAATGTTAAAATTTCAAAATGACTCAGTTGGGCAGTAGGATTAGTAGCAAATTTTGATATATGTACATGAAATATATAGGGAGCTTCCCAGATTAAAGAAATTCACTCACAAAGGTAAAATGTATTATATTATCCAATTTGTGTTCTAGTGAATTATTTGAAACACTATGTCTCTATTTTTAGTTTACTTTAACAGATACATGTTGGAGCTGGATCAGTGGCTCAGCGGTTTTGGTGCTTGGTTGGCATGTGCAAGGACACGGGTTCAAACCCCAGTACCATATATACAACTCAGTGTTGGAGCAACAACAAAAGCCATATGAAAAACTAAATAAAAATTGATTCTCTTTCTCTCTACTGTCCCGCTCTCTTTAAAAAAAAGCAGATATATGCTAATGTCTACTGGGAATTATAAAAGTAAGCCATGAATATGTTTCATTCATTATCAAAAGCATTTAAACAGCTCTTATCTAGCTTGAGTTTCAAAAAAGGGAATCACAATTTCCAGTACTGCAAAAATCAGGGGGGAAAGGAGTTAGAAGATGCCATCTACGCAATTCTGGTGGGAATCCCAGTTTTACTTATGGTCTGATCTGGATGGAGTCTAGTAGGACATAGTGTCTTTCCATTTTACCAAAGTGGAAAGTCAAAATGGAGAATACTATAGGGACTGTCCAGTTCTCTCGTATGCCATTACTAATCTTTTAAAACATTAGTTAAGTAAAATATTTAATTTTAAAAAGACTAACCTGGGGCTGATGAAACCTGGTTGAATGACCTCATCCTCTTCTGAAGAACCTAAAATCAGAGAGTTCAAGTCAGTACTACATTAATGGCCTATTTAATTGCCTCTTCTTCAGCTTAATGGATCATTAGAAAGCAATAAAATGCCCAGGTTTTATTTGTTTTTTGTTTTGTTTTTTCTTAGAGAGAGAGACGAGAAAGAATTTTATTAAATTTTTCATATGGCTTTCATTGCTCTGATACCTCGTTGTATATGTGGTGCTGTGGTGTGAATCTGAGTCCTCATGCATGCCAGGCAAGTGCAGTAACTGCTGAGCCACCGCTCCAGCCCCAAATGCCCTTGGTTTGACTCTGTGAATGTGAAGTGACCTGTAAACTTTTTACAGTTTGGCACACCTAGCAAAATTAGATAACCAATTTATTTCTATTAAAAGACAGTGGTTTAAAAAAAAAGTTTAAAATAAGATCGTTAACATGGAATTAAAGATTACAATTTCATCAGGTTTTTTTGGTACCAGGTATTGAACCCAGGAGCGCTTAACCACTCACTGGGCCACATCCCCAGACTTTTTTATATTCTACTTTGAGACAGGGTCTTGGTAAATTGCTTAGGACCTTGCTAATTTGTTGAGCTGGCTCTGAACTTGCAATCCTCGTGCCTGGGCCTTCCCAAACCACTGGGATTACAGGTATGTGTAACGGTGCCTGGCTAACAATGTAATTTTTAATTTTTTAGTTTTAGTGGCTGGAGCAGTGGCTCAGCAGTTGACGTGCTTGCCTGTGAAGCATGAGGACCCAGGTTGAAACTCCAGCACCACATATACAACTAAGTGCGGGAAAAACAAAAACCAGATTAAAAGTAAATAAAAGTTGATTTCCGGGGCTCGGCGGTTACGCACTCACCTGGCAAGCACAAGTACTCGAATTCAAACCCCAGCACCACATACACAATGAAGTGTCTGAGGTATGAAAGTTACATGAAAAACTAAATAAAAATTGCTTCTCTTTCTCTCCCTCTCTCTCTCACTGTCCCCTCGTTTTTAAAAAAAAAAGTTGATTTCCTCTGTCCCTCTCTTAAAAAAAAATTCAATAATCCCAATATTAAAATTTACTTAAATATGCATTTCTTCATTAACTAGTCTCTTCAGATATATTCTGGAAAATAAATCAGGAGAAATTAATTATGTAATATGCCATTGATACTGGGTCTCTGTTACATTCAAATGCTTTTTGAGAGAAAATGACTTTTATACATTTAATCACTAAGTATATCTGACAGTACCTAACATGCATTAAACCAGATTTTTAAAAAATGTTTTCATGTGAAAAATTTAAGTATTGATGTTTCTAATATATCTACTAACAAATGCCACGACAAGTGAAACTTGTAATAAAGAGACCCACCCAATAATAGCACTCAAAAGGGAAATCCTGGTTGCAATGGAATTATCATATTTATCTTTGGATCAGAACTGTTAGGATTTGGAAAAAAGATTGTTTTGAACACATACCCACTCACCTGCTACCACACAAGGTTCTTTCACTAAGTCTTATACTCTATATCTACTATATAAACGCTTTCTCTCCCTCCCTCTCTCACAAAATTATGTGTAAATTCCTTATGTTGCAATCTGATTTTCTTCTCAATGAAGAACAATGAAAGCTTTTCCAAGTTCTACTGAATGTTGACTCAAGATTCTTCTTACAAAGATGACAATCGCAAGTAAGATTTGAAAAGAATAGAGGAAGAACATGAACAAAAAACACGTGAATCAATGTACATTAAATCCTTCAGTTATCCTGTGTTTGCAACCAAACTTCATTATTAAAACATATTAAAATAGAGCTTCCCTTTACATTTGAGCCTATATTGTTTTATTTCGCATACTTGGTTTTTGTGGGTGTTTTTAATGTTACATATAAGTATTTTCAGCAAAACCCTAGGAACACGTTTTTATTCTAAAACCCCAACCTATGTTTATTTAATCCTGTTTCTATTTACATAAAAGTTCAAACCAACATTTTTAAAGATGTGTAAACACAATGGCTAAGGTTTGTGATAAAAGAAACTTTTATCACAGTGGCTCAGCAGTTTCCGCAAGCACGAGGACCTGGGTTCAAACCCCAGCACCACGTACACAACTAAGTGTTGGAGTAACTGAAGGCATGTGAAAAGCTAACTAAAGTTGTTTCTCTCTCACTGTCCCTCTCTCTTTAAAAAAAAAAAAAAACTTTTCAACTAGACAAGTTAAAAATGATACATGTAATAATGTCAAATGAACATTAGAGAACTAGCTAATGTTATTTAAGTCAAGAGCTCTAATAATAACATTTCTTATTTAAACAAAAAACCTAGGCAACTTGAATGATAAAGATATTCAGATTTTTCACTATCCAAACTTACCATCCAACCTTTTTGGTTAATTAGTAGTTTTAATATTAGCATCCCTTTCAAAGGAAAAAGTAAAACGAATTATGTCACAAACAAATCATGTATTTCATTGATATCTTGTGTTTGTTTTGTTTGTTTACCTGTCTGGTTCTATTTGTGGTACTGGGGACCCACCCACGCATGGCATTCTACCAGAGCCCCAAATTTTACTAATGTTAAATAACGGTTTAAAATCTTTCAAAAATAAGAGTTGGGAAACACAATTAGGTTTATACATGGATATTACAATTCATCTACCCAATATTTATTGAGCAATTATGATAGGAATTATTGGTAAATGTCATAAAAATAATATTATGTGACCATTTTTTGAAGAAAAAAATAATTTTTAAATGCATGAATACTACAAAACAGCTGTTTATAACTTATGCATGGGTGTTTTTACTTAACATTATAATTTGTGGTAAGATATTTCATGTAAGAGTTCATTAACATTCATCAGAAAACCAAATCTAATTAAAAGTAAAATCCTGGAATACACTTCTCTGTCCCTTCACTGGACTAGTCCCACCCCATTCATCATTTACATCTCCACTTAGAGCTCTTTTTCTTACTGTTCTATACTGAGAACAATGCCTCTAGCATGTAATATTGTATTATAATTTATTGGAATAACCTGTGAAGGTGTTCTTTCTCCAACTTGACTCTATGTTCTATAGTGGCAAAGCCTGTTGTACAATTTACTCATTATTGTAATCTCAGCATGATTTAGTGTTCAATACATTTTTAAAAATGAATTAATGACTTAATGAATTTCTGTACCTGGGTTAACAATCTCTATAAGATGGGTCTTATGGAAAAATTTAAAAGATTCGTAAGCAAAATTTTTTTTCTGTTTCCACATTTTTCATTGTGCATTATAATCGTACATAACGATGGGACCTGTCGTCACCTTTTCCTAAGAAAAAAATGTCATAAGCAATTGATCATTTAACTGTTGCAATATAAAACATTTATACAATTATGTAGGTATATATCATATATACATATCCATATTTTCTTCCTTTTTATATATTTTATATATAGAAGGGCTGGAGTATAGCTCAGGAGTAGAGTACTTGCCTACCATGTATGAGACCCCGGGTTTAATCCCCAGCATGATACCCGAACACCCACACAAATATATATACATATACGTGTATATGTGTATGCATATATGGATTTATTGGACAGAACTGCCTGATAATTATTCTCTACTACAAACATTCTTATGTAACTGAATGTAAAGGAAAATAATTGTTACTATGAGGAATTATGGTATTCATTCAAAATTTGCCACATTATTAAGCCCAAAGAATTGAGTAATGGAATAAAAATAAAAATGAAAATAAAATACAACTTCATGACATCATACAACTTTATTTCAATTCAATTTACATCTTAACTTTTCTAACATCAATAAAATGCAAAAATTAAGGCAGCAAAAAAGGATATAACAATAAAGAAAAATATTAACCATAGTAAAAGAAAAATCGGTCATTACTAACAAAAATTTTCAACATTTTAATTTGTTTTGAGAGAGAAAGAATCAATTATTTTTCCACCTGATTTGTATTTCTC
The DNA here is from genome assembly GCA_004027875.1 of Aplodontia rufa. Classification (NCBI taxonomy): domain Eukaryota; kingdom Metazoa; phylum Chordata; class Mammalia; order Rodentia; family Aplodontiidae; genus Aplodontia; species Aplodontia rufa. The sequence goes on from PVKS010000997.1 coordinate 131,859, forward strand.
TGACACTTAGTTGTGTATGTGGTGCTGGGGTTTGAACCCAGGTCCTCATGCAAGCCCAGTAAGCGCTCAAACTGCCAATCTAACTGCCAATCAACTGCTCCAGCCCCTTAAAAATTTTTAAGATAAAGGAATCTACAGTGTACTTTAGTACATTTATTGCATTCTTTGAAAGTCAATATAGGCAACATGACTTTTCTTTCTTGAAGAACAGTTGGAAAAAATGTTTTTAAATGACATTACTTAAAATCATATAGCAAACACACTACATAAATATCAGAATAAAACCTAAAGCACGAAAATTATTTACGTAGACTACAACTTATAATATGTGCAAATATTATATGTGGAAATTCAAACACTGAACTAAATGTGTGCTTTATCAGAATGTTTTCTTTCTTACACTATCCTCCAAGAAAATATTTATTTAATATGAATTAAAACCTTACTGTGACTATTTCTCAAAATTAGTCAACAGACTAGATTCAAATCCATTTTAAGCAAAATCAAGACAAAATAGTTTGCAATATGTAACTTTACATATGACTGGACGTGTTGCTTCTCTGTTACATTCTCAAATTATACACAGGTAAAGAAAATAATCTGCTAAAAACAAAAATAACTAATATTTACATTGGATTTTATACAGTTAAAAAACAGCTTACTGGCATTTTAAAACAAATATTCATATTTGGTGAACATTTCAAGAGGGGGAAAATTTTATATTACTTCAGAAAAAAATTTCAAATTTGCATTTTTTAAATATTTACAAAGCATATGATTCAACTTATAATACATTATATGAAACAATCTTAAGTGAAAAGATAATATTTGTAATACTGCTGAATCATGAGATAAATTCAACTTTCTCCATCATTTTACAAAATGAAATTTTATGTTTCATATAAGATATGGGCAGCTTTATCATTCTTTTCAAATGCTATAATAAGAATTTATTGTATAAAATACAAAACTTCAATGAATAAAAACTTTAATCAGCTAGCATAATGTAGAGATAGTATGAAAGTAATGGTCATGACACAAATGTTAATTGGTAAACACAATTTTATAACTAAATGTAAATAACACAGTTAAGTCTCCACACAGCTGAACCTCAACACAACTGCAGTATAGCACAGTTGATTTTTCTAATGCGAATCCCTATATTTTCCAATACATGAAATAATAGTTTTATATAATAAAGCTCACAGATGAGTTATTACTTAGGTCAAATTAAGTAGAAGAAAAATAAAAGAACCAAAAATTCTGTTTTTAAAAACTAATCACATATAATTTAAGGGCCCACTGTAACTCTGAGAACTTTAAAGTAGCTTCTTGATATAGTAAACAAAAATTATTCCAAGTAAAATTAAACACATATGTAATTACAATAACAAAATTTTATTTGAAGTATATTTTATATTTTAATACACATTATTAGTGATTAGAAATGCATAATATCGCCAGAGATGTAAAAACTAAATAAGAACTTTCAGTGCACTAAATATTTTCAATAAACATGTCTTAGAACATTTCAGTATAATAAAGATAAAGAGATGTTTTAGAGGTTCCTCTCCTTCCATCACTGACAGTGATATACAAACGTATTATATAAAATAAATAGCATTTTAACTAGCAGAGGTTAAGCGAACAAACTAATGTACAAAAAAAATTATTTCTAGAATTTAATAAAGTTTTAAATCCACAAAAAAACCCTAAAGTCTGTTTTTCAGTGTATAGAGTTTAGAATATTTTAGTTAGTTGAAATGCTTTTGATGAGCTGAAGAAATGTTACATAAAAGAATTATTTGAAAAAGTATTTCAACTCTGTATTCTCAAATACATGCATAAAATACTGATTTGAAAATACCTAGAATATTTAAAACATTTTCCACCATTAGAACTGAACTTTTTTTTTTAAACACTAAATCCTTTTTCTATATAATTAAGCTTTTGTTCAGACATGAAAAAACCAGAAACTGATTGCTTGAAAATGAGCTGCATGCCCTTTGTCCTGGTTTGTCACCTTTGACCCTTAATTTGATGATCCCGCATATCAACCCATTCTATTTTTAGGAAAATAATGTCAAAGTTCTATGCTTAAAATAGTACTTTTCACTGAAATAGTAAATGTATAGGACAGTCCTTATCAGGTAATTTCTAAATTTGTCTCATACCAGCATTCATCTCACATAATGCAGAATACAATATATTACTATAAACAATAAAAGCCTAGTGTTTCTCCTGCTTCAAACAATAGAATATTTCCCAAAAGTGCTAAATCAAGATCATTACAATTTTGAAATCTATTTATATTCTTTTCTTTATTTAGAAAATTGTTTACATTATCATTTCCAAGTGGAATTTATTATGAGTGATTTCTAATTTGATTACATATTATAATCACATTTTGATATTGATTTTGATAGTGCAAGATTATGATCTGAATTTAAAATTGCTAACATGAAACTCATGTTCAACCCTATAGCAGTGTCAACTAAAATTGTACTTAATTATCTTAAACTTATTTTAAAGTCTTATCATCATGTGGAAATGGCAGCTTTCAAAGAAAGAAAACCTCTAGCATCGATCCTATTGATTTTACTGATATTCAAATCACTTTTGTACTGTAAATTAATAAATTTGGGGGATAAAATTTATCATTATGTTTGTAATAGCAGATAAAAAGTAAAAATTAAATAAAATATGTATGCAACACACATCTATAATTTCCTACAGTTATTATGCCACTTGAACCTCTATACAATTTCTGAGTAGTTTTGTTAGATTTAAGTGGCTGGCCAATATGGCTGTCTTGGTTCAGCACTATGGTCAGCGACTTCATTGAGAGTCCTGTCAGAGAAATTCAATACACTACTATCACACATGTATGTGGTAAGTTTATCTAAACCAATGAAATTTTATACACAGATATTCCTAGGTAAGTTTGTATAAATCAATCTTAAGTGTCTAAATGTAAAGAATTTTCATTTTTCTGCTTGGCAACCTAAAGATCCTTTATCTTACAGCTCATCAAAAATAGTATTTATAAAGAAAACACAGTTCCTTTTAAAATCAAGAAAATCAGGTACAAGTTTCAAAGTGTTTTAACATAAAAACTTGGAGTAAGTAAGAATTTTAAAGGAAAATCAAATTGTACTAAAAATAAGGAAATCTTTTAGCCAACCAAAATTTTAACATCCCATTCAAAATTAATAGCTTTAAATATTCCTAAGTTGATTCATATCTGTATCCTCACTTTTCCCTTAATCAACTATGGATTAAGATAAATGTTCACAGATCATTTCCTGGTCAGAGCTTGCTAATATAGTCCCCAAATTGGTAGCTTCGCACAGCACAATTATTTTCAAGACCACAGTCCATATACCTGAAGACTGTCAAGCATATATGTTCTAATTACTTTTTTCCTTTAATCGTGGTTTATAAATTATGATAGCCAATTTGAATTACAAATTCTAAAAGTGATCAGATATCAAGCATTATTAAAGCATTAGCCAGATAAGAAAGATCTGCTTAATCTCTTTCTTCAGAGTCAACACAAAAACAAAACAAAACCTTACATTCACTGTATTGACTAAAATTCTGGTGGTGTTTTGGAAATTACATGGACAACACCATTTAAAATTAGCTTTGAGCTAATTTTAAAGCTCAATCTGCTTCAGTCTTAAATGTAAGATTTATCATATTTCCCCCCATATTCCAGTATATTTTGTATTGAAATCTTGATTATATGCATATAAAACTTTTACTTATTTTTGAAAGTTTGGTCACAAGACATATATAATAATACAACCTATAATCTGAGGAGGATTAATGAGAATGTAAATTGGATCATTTGGTTCCTTATTTATCAAGAAGTATGGCTAAACAGTTCAAAAAACAATATGCATAGCAAATTGATTAGATTCTTTAAATTCTTATATTAGCAAGCAATGATTAGCTGATCCTAGTTGTATAATGCAAAAACCTAATAAAATTTCTTATTCATTGGTATATCTTCCCCCTCCCCCTAAGTACTAGAAAGAGGCCTGTGTCAGTCTAATTCCTAAAGCTCATTAGGAAATGGACTGCAGTATTTCATGCATGCAAGGAAATAATTTTAGAAGAACTGCCCCCCAAGTTGAGAAGGGTACAGTATTAATCTAAAAGGAACACTGATTATTGTATGTTCTTTTGCTAATTTATACACTAATTCCTGCCAACAAATCTGTGCAAATCCACAGCAGGGAAAAAAAAGTCATAAATCCCACAATAAATTTATATTTGTAAAATCACACAAATTGATATACATTTCCAGGAACTCAATTTTAATACTTAAAAGTTTCCACGAAAGCTTTCATAAATTAAATATAATTTCGATGTAGCAAAATTTATTGTTGGATTTACCATTTTGCTCTTTTAAAAAAGCGTTTTTGTATTGTCAAGCTAAATATGGAGAAAATCTGAACCAAAAAAATGAAATTGAAGACTTTCCTGATCAAAAAAATCATATTAAGTTATACTTCTCCAGCCATGCTGTAAAATGTTTTAAATTCAATCTAATATTTTCATGTGTAGATGTCACTTCCACAATATCTGTGATCAACTAAAAACTACAAAAAAAAAAACTCAAGCAGGATGAAATATGTTTCCCCCTGCATCACCAACAATTGGTATGGAAATTCTCACGGGAGAATTCAGGTCTGTGAACAGCAGTATTCCTTGGCAACCTTAAAAACCTACGGAGAACAAATGCACAGAAAGAGCTGGGGACTCAAGGAAACAGGCACCTAAGATCCACGGTGCTAGGAAACAATTCAAAATGGCGGACTTACTCTTACTTACATTCAAGAAATTTCCGCAATGAGGGCACTAAACACATACTGTAAGCTGTTACTCGAAAACACGCAATATTTGCCAACGTGAAATTAAAAAAAAAAGTTTTTGCAGTACAAATCCTCGCAAAGCACCCGCAGCCAGTGTTCCAGTAGTCAGTTAATGCTTCTGCAAATGCACCATTTCTTCTTCGACTTTCCAAAAACAGCCTAAATCCAAGGGAGTTTTCCTCCGTTCTCTCCAAATTTCTAATTTTAACTCCTGCAATTTACGCCACGGATACCAAAGCAAAAAAAGCATCCCCGACGCCTGTCCGGTACAAAGCGGCTCGGTGCGTTAAGAGCAAGAAGGGGAGGTGCCGGCGCCCCCTGGCGGCGCTGCCCCGCGCGTTCGAGGCGTCTGCGCGGCCGCTCGGACCCGCCGCAGAGACCGCCGCCGCGACCCCCGCCCGCGCGCAGCACAGCGCCGCGAGCCGCCCCGCCTCGCCTCCGGCTCCGAGCTCGCTCCTGCGGCGGGGCGGCGGCCGCGGCGGCGAGCCTGGGCGGCAGCGCTGACCACACCGCGCCTACCCAGAGCGCCGACCCTGCGACGCGGAGCTGCGAGAGAAAGGTGTGAACCCGGAAGTACATCGACCGCCCGCGTCTCAGTGGCAACTCCAGGGCAATAAATCAGGGCCGGCGAAGGAGGGCTGCGGCGCGCCGGCTCTGGAGTGGCAACTTGCTGCGAAACCTGTCACTTTCCCCACAGTGCCCTGTCCTCGCCACTCCCAGTCGTTCGCGCCTCCTCTTGGCTTCCTGCTCCTCGGCGCCGAGCTCCCCTCGACGTTGCTCACGTGCCAGACCCGGGACCGCGAGCGAGGTCCGCACCCGCGCGCACACCCGGCCACGCTCGCACTCGCGCGGCCGTGGGGACCGGCTGCTTACCTCCGGGGCCTCATGGTCGCGTCGCTAGCCCGGGTGTGAGCGGGAACGGGGTGTGCGTACGAGAGTGCGTTCAGTCCCGGGGGACGGAGCGGAGGAAGGGTCCTGCAGTCTGTCACTTCCTGAGGGAGCGCGGCGCTCTGGAGACCCGGGATGCGCGCGGCGGGGGCGGGAGGGTCAGCACAACGTGAGCCGGCGAGGGGACGCGGAGTCTGCTGTCGCCACCTCTCCGTCACCGCAGCCCGGAGGGTGGCGGGAGGCGAGCCGCGGGGAGGAGGGGGCCGAGGTGGGGGGACCGAGGGGTGCGGCGGCCGCACCAGGCGGTTCGACCGGAGTCCTGCGTCAGGCGGCGGCACGCGCACACCTGCCCGCCGCCGTTCTCGGCTGCGTCATTGGCTGCCCGAGCCGAGCGCGCGAGATTGAACCTTCCATTCATTCCGGGGCCTAGCGGGCGCGCACCGCTGCGGCGCTGGGACTGCCGGAGACGCGCGACGCCTCCGCCGACCCCGGAGGCGCGTTCCCGCGCTGGCTTGCGGGACCCTGTTTTCTACACTACGTTTCTAGGGCCTGGGCCTGGGCCTTTTCCTAAGGTGGTTCCGCGCGTTGTGGTTGGGTTCGACAGAGGGTCCTGCGTGGCAGTTGCTGGGGCGAGCCTGGAGGAATTTGGGACGATGCTGCTCCTCGCGCCCCAACCTGATTGGCATAGTAAAATTCTAAAGGGCCAAAATCATATCCGAAGCCGGATTATGCACTGGAGGCACCATGAGATAATTATTAACTGCATAATTGAAAGTAATAATTAGTAATGCATCTCAAAATCCTCGGAATACCATAGCCGGTGTCAGAAGTTTAAAGCTAACATCAGCTGTTTGTAATAAAATACCTACTCCAATAGCACAAGACATAATCACACGAAGAGCCGAAAGCACCAGGACTAGAAATGGTGATAGGTATACACCTGGCCTTGGTAATAGCTTCTCAAAATACAACCGCCTTCTCTCCTACACTCTATCTGTTAGTGTCAAAATTATTTTTTTTTAATTTATTTTTTATTTTTTATTTTTTTTGTCACCCAAAGTTTCTCACTACACTCTCAGAAATAAAAAGGCCCTGGTCAACCAGCTACGAAAATCAAATATAGCCTTAATCTGGACTACTTGGTAGAAATGACTATAAAGAGAGAATTATTTCAGCAAACCAAAAGTAAGTGTTCTCAAAAAATTTTTTAAAAACATTTTACATATGTATATACATATATATATATACACACACACAGCATATAACAATGAACTAAATGTAGAAAACTTTGAAAACTAATAAAGTTTAGTTACCTAGACAATACTTGGATGGCAAATCTCGGGGCTAGAGCCGTGACTTGGTGGTTATGGTGCTTGCCTGGCTTGCGCAAGTACACGAGTTCAAACCCCAGCACCCATGTACACAACTAGGTGTCAGAGCAATGAAAGTCATGTGAAAAACTCAATGAAAATTGATTCTAACTCGCTCTCACTATCCCTCTCTCTTTAAAAAAACAAAAATTTAAAAATAGGCCAATCTCCCAACCATTGCTATGCAATAACTGTATTCTCCCTGACAATTTCTGGATTAAGATTGAATACCAGTTCATCTCTCAGGAATTAAAAAGCATCTCTGACCTGAGGTTAAGAGAAATGCAGACAAACTGAAAGAAGCAGAGTCCCAATTGTGACCCCCCTCTAAAAATTTCCTGCAGCAAATTCTGTAGATGACTGCTCAGTTTTTCATGGGACCAGTGGGGAATGTGACTGACTTTAAAGATAACTTTTTTCATTGGCAAGTACTTAAAGTATTTCTTATATTACTCACTGAATAGTACAAATGCTTCTTTTAGTTACAATCCTTAGTTATAATCATTGTATCAATCAACTGTAGATGATTTGTTATAATGCTACCTTGCGTTATGAATCCAGATGTAATTTAGAAAAGGATGCAGACATTGATTACTAGAAATGAAAGATGGCAATTAATTATGTATCACCATCTGAAATGTGATATGCTTTAACTTAAAAGCATTATAGTAATTTTTTATTTATGAACATAGCTTCCAGATGATGTGCTTACTGCTTATAGAATGAACTTGGTTTTTTTTAAATAACATTGTTTTTAGATGCTCTATAAGTCTTTCAGTATGACTTTAGGTATGATGTGTATTTATGTAATATCTGTTTAGATATCTGTTTAGATATTGATGAGAAGAGTTGTACAGAAAGAAAAATGAAAAACTTATGCCAGAACCCGAAGTTTTTGTTTCAATCAACAGATCATTTTTCTTTATCTCATACTAACAATCACAGCATCATGCTGTAGTCCCCAAAATAAAAAATGAGATTTTGTAATATTTTATGCATCGTTTCATGTGAGATACATGGGAGGGGAAATAATGAACTTTGATGGTCTTACTACCTACTAAGGAATATCATAGGAAAAATGGAAATACATAAAAAGCCACAAGACATGGCTTTCACAATTTCTAAAAGTCAGCCTTTCTATTTGGGGCTATGGTGATAATTTATTTTACTCTTAAAATTATGTCTAATAATTATTCCTAAAGAGAATCAACTTTTAGTATTAATATTTCCCATTCCTACAACAGTGCCTGGCACATAGAAGTATAAAGGAAAATTTTTAGGGAATATTTTTAAATTACTGTGTGAGAATTCACCATGATTACACCACTAAGCAAAAAATTAACAAGACACCTAGAAAATATAAAATGCAGTGGGTTATATATCTCTTGCCCTTTATTTTTTTATGACTAGAATATATAAGAACAAATCTAACACCATTCCATTTTACTTACGAATTACAAATACTGTTATAATGTTTACAAACTAAGCTCTTTCCATGTTTCTTTTCCTACTCTAAAACAATTTGAACATTATAGAGTTTAAGACCAAATTGTATTTGTTTGTTAGGACTGCTTAACAAAGTACTACAAACCAAGTGGCTGAAATAACAGAAATTTATTATCTCACAGTCATGGAGACTAAATATCTGAAATAACAGTGCATCAGGATTGAGTCCCTCCTAGGACTGTAAGGAAGAATCCGTTCCATGGATGTTGTTAATGGCACATGTGGCTAGTAACTGGCTTGTTACAAGAAAAGAAAATGGTCAGGACTGGAGCGGTGGCTCAGAGGTTACAGCGCTTGCTTGGCATGCACAAGAACACGGGTTCAAACCCTAGCACCCATGTACACAACTAAGTGTCGGAGCAACAAAAGCCATGTGAAAATTTCAATAAAAATTGATTCTCTCTCTCTCTTTCTCTCTCTCTCTCCTTCTCTCTTTAAAAAAAAATGGGGAAAAAAAGGCGTATATTTTGGGAGAGTTCTACTGCCAGAAGAAGTATAACCTGATCAAAAATTGAATGAAACTGCTTTAGATTTCAAACAACTCTTCTGCAGGAAGAGGGTTGAGAAACATGGGCACCCTCAAGGACTGCATATTCACCAACAACTACTTAAGATGTGGCTAGAAGTAATAGAAAACGAAAAGTCTTCTGTGGGGAGGTTAAGATGGGAGGGTGAAGCAAAGGCCACAGAGAGTACCCAGCAAAGGAGGTCCTAAGGAACAAAATCAGGACCTCATCAAGGAAAATTCTTTACACCTTAGTTAAGAGGGTCTCAAAACATCTAGTATATCCAAAATTGCTTCAGACCAGTGGCTGCTGTGCATCTCCCACTCTTAGGATGGGACTATTCTAGTTCTAGCTAAGCAGTTATAGATGGAAGTGACATTTTTCTCTTTTGGTCCAGTACATTTCTTTGCCAGTTTAAGAACCCTCAGTATCTCTGCTGCTACGACCAGCAATTTTCCAGATGACAAAGGCTCCATCAGCCTGAGTCCTGAAGATGGTAAGATGTTCTGTTCTTGAAATTTATAGGAATATAAAAATACCAAAAATTAAAATATTTACTTCCAAGAGAAGATCAACTCTTCAGTGCTCTTCAAATTTTAATAAAAGTGGAAGGTTGAAGGAGTAGAATACAACAAAATGACAAAACAGATTTCTAGGGTCAATCCTAGATCAAAGTGTGAAGAAGGTAAATTGATCTTACAAGTTAGTGGTAGATTCTATGCAAAATTGGTTATAATAATGCCTATCCTTGTTTCCATATACCGTTCCCTCACCAACTCTAAATATGTCTTTGGCTAAGGAGATGTTAGCAAATAAGACATAGGCACAGACTTGAAAAGCACTTGTGCACTGGTGCTCTCTCGTTTTTCTTTGGAACCCTGAGAATAGTGCATGAAGAGGTTTGGACTACTAGAGGATAAGAGAACATGTGGAACAAAAATGAACTGTTCCAGCTGAGCTTTCCCCTAGACCAATCAGCACAAAAATGATTAGTGCCATCCGAGATCATCTAACCACAAGCCTAGCCAGTCCAGACAAAGAATCACCCATCCAACACAAATATATGTGCAAAATAATAAATATTTGAAGTTTTTTAAGCTGCTACATTTGGTGATGATTTGTTACACAGCAAAAGTTAGTTAAAGTGAATTCTGACCCTCAGACCCTTTGCCAGCTTCTATCATGTGATGTCTCCAGATTATAGTAACTCAATCATTCACTTCTATGAAAGTAAGCCAAGTCTCTGTTTCATGGGTTTTATTACCATCATCTTTCCATTTTTTTTCCAGAACTACTTTCTCCAATGAGAACAAACCTGGTAAACTCTGTACATGTGGGCAGGTGCGGTGGCTGAGCAGTTACAGTGCTTGCTTGTCATGCACGAGGACCTGGGCTGGATCCCCAGAGTCACATACACGGCTAAGTGTCAGAGAAACAGAAAACAGATGAAAAAAATAAATAAAATGGATTCTCACTCTCTCTAAAAAAAAAAAAAAAATTGCATGTGTCATTATTGGCTAGTATTTTTTATGTGACTTCTCATACAGTTTTTCCTATATTTGCTTTCTAAGCAGGATCTGTAGTGAAGAATTTCCAGGATAAGCAAACATTCTGAGTCACTTGCAATGGGTGATGGGGTGTATCATATTCAGGGAGCATAGTTGAAGAATCCTTTACCAACCTTCAGATCATTCCTCATCTTCTTTCCCTAAAATCATTGCTGACTCCCTGACCATTGAATTTAAAGGTTCAAGAGTGACAAATGCCAGGAACTTTCATCTCATTATAGTTTTTCTTTCAATAGTGTTACTCAGAATTTTCTCTAAATATAAATTATAGGAGGTACAGAGGCAACATAGTCCAAGGTTGTAGAACATAAATCATTGTTTAATCTAGAAAAGATCATATGGAGTTTCATGCCTTTAGCTTCTGTCACAAACACAGCATATGAGACAAAATATATTGTTAACAATTTTTAAAATGGCTTTCCCTCTTTTTTCCCCATTTTATGAAATGGGGTTTCATTATGTTACCTAGCTGACCTTGAACTCACCATCCTCCTGCCTCAGCCTCCTGAGTAGCAGGGATTACAGGTGTATGCCACAGTGCCCAACTCAGTTTTCCCCTTTTATAAATTCGAGGACTGCCCACACTCAGGTTTGTGGGTGATGTTGGCCATGAAGATGCCTCTGCTGACTTTTAGGGCCCATTTTCAAGTTTTGCATACTAGATCTCCCCCTCAAAAGTTGACAGAGGGTCCAAGGATTGTCCACAAGAATCGTCTGTTGAAAAAAGAAAGATATGGATTTATTTTATTGCACCGAATTTTGAAATGAAGAAGGAAAAGAGAAGATCCCTGAAAGCATTGCCAGATTCACACCTAGTTTTTTTGTTCTTTAGCTTTAACACAATTTATATTAAACTTGATTTGTCATTATAGATTTTATCATCAAAATATTTCCAAGTGATGAGCTGCCCATTTCCTCTATTAGTTGTCCTACCTTGGTAACTAAAATTGCTGTGCTTTCAGACCTATGATTAAAACATGGAAAGACAGCGTTGGAAGTGCAAATGTTATCAAGTAGTTGAGACACATGGCATGTAATGCATGAACAAGTTAGCTTAACAGATGGGACAGAATTAAAATATTGTGAAAGCCATTTTGATTCCATTTATTAGGACACAATATAATGGATGTTAACCCAGGGCAGGTGGCAGTCCCATTTTAAGCAGTCAGCAAAGCTATTCAGAAGTAAATCTATCTCGACATCAGAATGTGTTTATTGTGATCTGATTGAGAGGGATGAAATTATATTGCAATGTAGCACTTCTCTTTTTTGTATGGTAAAAAATAACTTCTGAAATGGAAAGGAAGGGGTCTGGGTGAAGAACTAACATGTTGAATGTTTATCAGATGCCAGACTCTATTCTTGGTAGTTACATATATTATCTATTTTTACATATATTTCAAAAGAAACCCATGAAGTGAGCACAGACTTTTCCATTCACAAGAGGAGGAATCTAAGGCTACTCACTTTGTATTTCTCAAGGTAAGTTCCACAGATCAATCACATCAAAATCATCTAGATCATTTAAGAGAAGTTTACATTTCTTTTTTTTTTCCAGGTGCAATAGCACATGCCTATAATCCCAGCAACTTGGGAGGTTGAGGCAGACCCTGTCTTTAAAAAGACTAGGAATGTAGCTCAATGGTAAAACGTCCCTGAGTTTCCTCCCTAGTTAAAAAAAAATAAAAATAAAAAAGTCTTTATTCTTAGTTCAGATTCCCCTGAATCATAAATTCCAGTATACTTTCAAGAGAAACAATGTACTAAATTATGCAAATGTTATAAATACATGAAAGTTTTCTCTTTTGGAAGGCAACTATTAAGCCATTAGTTAAGCCTCTGATCATAATAAAATTCCATAATGATCAGTAGCTGTATCTGTAATTACATTTCTATGATATAAAGTATCAATTACTGAAGTTTTATCTGCAAGTAAAGACAGCATAATAAAGAGTAAAGAGATCAATATTTTTAGACTTCAGCATGTCTAGAGATTAGGTAATCTCTTCCTCAGTAGAGTTTTAGGAATGGCACCAAAAGCAATTGTTAGTGCTAGTTTCATTACTTGTAGCTTTTTTTTTTTTTTTAAGAGAGAAGGAGGGACTGGAGCGGTGGCTCAGCGGTTTTGGCCCTTGCCTGGCAAGCACAAGGACCCAGGTTCAAACCCCAGCACCACTTACACAACTGAGTGTTGGAGCAAGTAAGACCATGTGAAAAACTAAATAATAAAGTTGTTTCTCTCTTAAAAACAAAAGAGAGAGAGAGAAGGATAGTGAGAGAGAAAGAGAATCAATTTGATTTCGTTTTTCACATGGCCTTCGTTGCTCCAACATTTTGTTGTATATGTGGTGCTGGGGTTCGAACTCACATACTCGCGCATGCCAGGCAAGTGCCGTATCTGCTCAACCACCGCTCCAGGCCAGTAGCTATTTTCTTAAAATTTCTTTCTTTTATATTTATTTTGCTTTCCATTTTTGTCTCTCTTTACTAATAATGTCTTATTTTACACCATTTTTTCCTTCCTTCACTTACTGTGCCCTAGTTTTTTCACTAGTTTCTGGTGATACTTGATGAGACGTTAAATAACACTTTCTTTTCATTTTCCAAGTTCTGAACCAGTTAAGATATATACAAAGAATTGAAACGAGTTGAGATTTAAAAAAAAAAGGCTAGTTTGAAAACTAGGGCTTAGATCAACAACTAATCATGTTTCCCAATATTCCTTACCAGGTCTTGAACGTTGAAATGATTCATTTACCTGTAATCACTTCAAACCTGTGAAGCCCGGAGAGTAGTAAGAGAAATAAGCAGCCTCCAGCCATGTTTCTAGAAGACAGTTTTAAGTTGAGTAGGATATGGATATTAATGCATGCATATTAGTATGGAAAGAACTATTTCTACAGTATAGGAACTTAAATAGAATTCAGTCCACTCCAGTTCTAGGGACAGAGATGCTAGGGTTCAGTGGAACAAATGTAAAAGAAGCATATACCTCTGGCTCAGCAGTTTCAGCGCTTACCTGGCAAGCACGGGGACCCGGGTTCAAACCCCAGCACCACGTATACAACTAAGTGTTGGAGCAACAAAGGCCATGTGAAAAACTAAATAAAGTTGTTTCTCTCTTTCTCTGCCTCTCTCACTGTCCCTCTCTCTTTAAAATAAATAAATAAATAAATATATAAAAGGGCTGGGGATGTGGCTCAGTGATTAAGCCCCTCTGGGTTCAATTCCCTGGTACTACCCCACCCACCTCTGCCCCAAAAAGAAGTTACATATTGGCTGTTAGAAATGCAGATGCCCAAGTCTCCTGCCAATCCTCTCCGACTCTGAATTGGGAACTTGGAAAAACAGATCCAGGAACACCTTTGCCACCTCCTGTCACACTTGATGATGTGATATTAAAGTTTGTATGGAAAGGTAGTGTGACTGATCTGTTTTTAGATCATGTAACAGGGAGTCCCAGTTAGGGAAGTATGACACAGAATCTCCTGCATAGATAATGACAACAATAGCAGCCGTGAGACAGAGTCAGTCCACTTCAGATGAACTGAACTAAAATGATACACAGAGATGAGTAAGACTGTCCTGTCCTTACAGAACTTGTACTTCAGTAGATAAAGGAAGCTGGGACAATTTACTTCAACAATAGATAAAAGAAGATTAACAATAGTCAAAATTTATTGAATGCTTATTATATTCCAGGTGCTCTGTTACACAGTTGTTCCTTACCACAGAACCATGTTTACAGATGGAGAAATTGAGACTTTGCAAAATATGAACACAAAACCCAGTAGATCAGGTGGGATGACAGACTTAATTGGAGATCTTTAAGTTTGGTTGCTGCTAAGTTCTTTTTCTCAAACTACTAGTACTTTGCCTAGATGTTAGCACATGAGAGAGAGACGGTGTGTATGTGTGCACACATGCACTCATGTGTGTAGTCACAGTGAGCTTATGAGTTTAGGAGAAGAAGATGGAAAGAATCACATTTTACGTTTGAGTTCATGTTTTCCTCTATTCCTCTCCTGGTCTGAAGAGAGAAACAGGGGAGAGAGACTGTAACAGTAAAGCTTCAAAAGAGAGGGAAGCCAAATCTGCCAAGTGAGAGATGTACCAAGAATTCAAGTCCTAGAGATTATGGTAGATTCAGACATGGATTGCAAGAGCAATTAGAGTATGCAAGTAATTAGCCAGAGGTAATTAGTTAACAACAGACTTCTAGTCTAAGCTCTGAAAGCCTAAAGTTACAAAACAGCTGAAACAGCTAAAGCAAGGTTTTAGGTGTCAAAATAATTCCCACAGGAGAACATAAACAGCAGACATAATTGTGAATAAGTTGAAAATGCCAGAAATGAAATATTTCTCTTTTTTATAAAGGTGGCAAAGTCATTGATAAATGTTTAACATGATTAACATGTCTGACATGATTGTGACTTGTACCTAAAAGGACATGCTTCTTTTATCGTTTTTGTACATTTTTCACTTTAATGAATAATTTATAGTATTATTTTAATAAAAGATTATATATTTAGACTTAATCTTTTATTTCACAAACTTACCAGAGCTAGCCTTTAGTGCTCCAAGGATTGTCATAAACAGATTCTAGCTAGGAGCCTGTGCTTCAGAGTCCTGATGAAGCAACCCAACACTATTTCCTATGAGGAAGCATAAGGATGGAGAGAGTGATCTTGGTTATTAACATACCCAAAGAGAAGATCAAAGTAAATTTCAAGTCTTCCTTTTTTCTTAGCATCCCACTTGGAGAAAGCTTTGAGATGACAGTATTACATTTGTGATACTGAAATTAGGACAAAATGAGGAAACAAAAATCTTCCTAACCTCAGTGAAGGATGGGGATGGGGTTATATTGAAAAGGGAGTAAAAGAGAGGTTCTTATCAGCCAATAGGGAAAGGATTTTTTTTCAGATTTTTTTACTATTTGTTCATGTGAATTATATTTACCTGTCCTCAAGTTTGCAGCTTCTGTCCTCTCTTCACTGTGATTGATTCCATCCAGTGAGTTGCTTTTTGTTGTGTTGTTCTTGTTTGTTTTTTGTATTTGAGTTACTGTCTTTTTTCTGTTTTCTATTTTCCATTTAATTGTTTTCTTTTTTAACTTCTTTTTCTTTGCTGAGGTTTTCTATATTTTCATTTGTTTCAAGTAAATTTGTGATTGCTTGCTTGTGGAATTCATAAATTATTGTTGATGGCTGCTCTAAAACCCATATCGGATATTTCTAACATCTGATTTATCTTGGTCTTGGTGTGATTAAATTATCTGGTCTCACCTAAATTGTGATTTTTCTGACCCTTTCCTTTCTCTCTCTTTCTTTCCTTCTGTTGAACCCTGGGCCTCACACATGCTACACAAATGCTTTGCAACTGAGGCATACCCCTGGTCTGTCGGACTTTTCTCTTATATCCTGAACATATGGTCTATTATGTCAAGATGTTCTGCGTCCCATTTGATTCTTCTATCTTAGCCGGCATTTACTCTGTTTAGGTTTAACACGCAGGTCCCAGTCTACTTACAATGATACCAATAACAATTTAATTTTCAGAGCCTTCGATGAGCTATTTTGGTTTGCTCAGTTCCTCTGCTGTCCCACTGACCCCTGCAGTTGCCTCAGGTAGGGATAAAAGGCATTTCCTCAGTCAAGGCCACCTGTGCCTTTAGGCAAGGGAAGGAAGACTCCAGCTCTCAGAGATGAATAGTGGTTCCCTGGAGCAACTTGTTGTCAAAAGAACTTTTTTCCTTTCCAGTGCCACATGGCCTCGCTGGTAGTGTGACAGTACTCCTTTTCCATCAAGGAAGAAATAAGCCTCCCTAGGCCATTTTCTGCTACTAGGTTAGGTTCAGGAGACCTAGGGACTGGGTTGCCTTCTGTTGGGGACTAGGATCTTAAGATACTGGCCATTGTGCTGTTCCTCCTGCCTGGTATATCTAACCAATTCCTGTTTTTACCTTTGGAGTCCTCCTATGGTGGCCTCTTGCATTATTTCTAAGGTGTTTAGTTGCACTTAGCAGAAGAAAGGAGAAGTAAGTCTGTGCCATTTTCTTTGGAGTGGCAATACTCTAGAAAGGATAGTTTTAAAGGTAGTATAGTGTGTCCCTTAAATTCTTTCCAGCCAAACCTTGAGGGATGCAAAATTGATAGAATAAATATTATTGAACACTTTCTATATGCCATGAATTATCTTGTAGATATGAAAATGAATAATATAGATATGGTTCCTGCCAAATGGGGTAGGGGCAATATTTTAGTAAATATGTAGGAATATTTAGTTGGAAGAGATATGTTTGGAGGCCAAAAGGGCATCACAAAAATAATAGTTTATCATTTACTCTGTGTCCACTGTGACAGCAATACAACAGAAACCAGGAGCATGCTGTGACTGGAGATGTAAAGAACTACGCCAACATGATGATGATAACAGGCAATACTCCAGGGGTGGCGGGGATAGCGTTGTTAAGGAGCAGAATTCTACAATGTTTACCAGTAAAGAGCAGGAACCACATGAACCATTCAAGAGAACTGACTTGAGAGTTCCAGTCTTCATAGTGTATAGAGGTTCAAGTCAATTCTAGTCTCTCAAAACCACATTGCACAGGGATGAGAGAGGTAGCATGATTATCTTTGGGGTTGTTTGAGCAATAATAAAACACAAACAAGTGGGATAGGACAATTGTGGCTGTGTTTCACACAAATAATAAGAAACAAGGTTGGTATTAAAATAGCTGTGATGGGATGCAGTGAAGGCAACGCTTTGAGGGAGATTTAAAGCATTGAATAAATACATTAGAAAAGAAGAAAGATCTAAAATCAGAAACTAGAAAAAGAGCAAAGTAAATCCAAAGTAAGCAGAAGAAATGGTAGCATAATTAGAGCAGAATGAAAGAAATTGAAAATAAGAAAGAGAAAATCAACAAAACCAAAAGCTGTATCTTTAAAAACATGTCTTTAGCCAAGCTAAGATAACTAAAAGAGAACACAAATTACTAATATCAGAAATGAAAGAGGGAATACCACTACAATTCTCATGGACATTAAAGAGATAATAAAGGAATACCATAAATAATTTTATGCTCATAAGTTTACATGAATTGGAACAATTGCTTGTAAAATACAATCTGTTCTCAGTCTGAATAGGACAGTGTCTATAAAGGAAATTGAATTAATAATTAATGCCTTCCAAAACAGAAAGCACAAGGCCCAAGTGGGTTCATTGACGAATTCTACTAGTTATTTAAGGAAAAAAAATAATGATAATTCTATACAATCTTTTTTCAGAGGACAGAAGCAGAGGGAATATTTCCTAATTTATTCTGTGAGACTAACATTACCCTGAAACCAAAATCAAACATATTACAAAAAAAGAAAACTAGGCTGGGTGTATAGTTCAGTGGAAGAGTACTTGCCTAGCACACACGAGACTCTGGGTTTGATTCCCAATGCTGCAAAAATAAACAAGACAACAAAATGTGAACGTAAATGCAAAAATCCTCAACAAAA
Organism: Aplodontia rufa; assembly: GCA_004027875.1. NCBI lineage: Eukaryota > Metazoa > Chordata > Mammalia > Rodentia > Aplodontiidae > Aplodontia > Aplodontia rufa. The sequence continues at coordinate 150,094 of PVKS010000997.1, forward strand.
TATTAACAAATAGAACCCAAATGTTTAAAAAGAATTATTCATCACAATAACAGGGATTTATCTCAAGTCTGTTCCAATATTTGAGAATCAATTAATGTAATCCATTGCAACAAGTGGAAAGAGAAAAAAATCACACAATTATTTCACTAGATGTAGATGCATTTGACAAAATTCAAAATCTGTCATGATAAAAACATTCAGTAAACTACAAATAGAAGGAAACCTCCTAAGTTTAAGAATATCTATGAACCAGGCATGTGGCACACATTTGTAATCCCACATACTCAGGAGACTAGGCAGAGGGATCACAAGTTCAAGGCCAACCTAGGCAACTTAGCTAGACCCTGTCTCAAAAAAAAAAAAAAGGACTAAGGAGATAGTTCAGTGGTAAAGCATTTGCCTAGCAAGTGCTGGACCCTGAGCCCTGGTTTCATTTCCTTATAGTGCCTTAAATGAATAAATAATCTACAAAACAAACAAACAAACAAACAGCTAACATCATGCTTAGTGGGGAGAAATTTGAAGCTTTCCCACTAACAACAAGACAACAATGTCCCCTTTCACTACTCCTTTTCAACATCATACTAAAAGTACTAATGCAATAGGACAAGAAAGTGAAATAAAAGATAAACATATTGAGAAGAAAGAAATATGACTGTCTTGTTTATAGATGACAATTATTTATGTGGAAAATACAAAAGACTAGATTAAAAAAGACATGGTACTAATAAATTACTGAAACTCTTCAGGATTTGAGGTTAATATTCAAAAGTACAATGAATATTCAAGTGTGGCAGTGCATGCTTATAATCCCAGCTGCTTAGAAGGCTGTGGCAGGAGGATTGCAATTTTAAGGACAGTGGGGCAGCTTAACAAGACTCTGATAAAATAAAATAGCATTGGGGAGTGTAACTCAGGATTAAAGTGCTAGCCAAGTATATAGGAAACCCTAAGTATTATTCCCAGTACTGAAAAAAGAAAAAAGAAAGAAAGAAATAGAATTTGAAATAAAACCAGTATCATTGATATCTGCACCCAGAAATGAAATACTTAGTTATAAAGCTGACAAAATATGTACAAGATCTATGTAAAGAAAACTGTAAGATTCTGATGAATTAAATAAAAAAAAAACCTAAATAAGTGGAGAAACAGCCTATGTCCATGGATAGAATGATTCAATAATGTCAATTACATCATGCTTTCCAACTCTTGATTTGTGTGTGGGTTTATTTGCACTAAGTATTGAACCAAGGTCCTTATGCATGCCATGCAAGCACTCTATCAACTGAACTACATTCCTAGCCCTTTCTTGATTTGTTCTGTAGATTCAGTGCAACCCCAATTAAAATCTCAGCAAGTTGGAGTATAGCTTGGGGCAAAGCACTTTCCAATCCTGTCTTAGGTCTTAGGTTCAATCCCTAGCACTGCAAAAGACCAATTTTTTAATTAAAAAAGATAATTCCAGCAAGTTATTTTGTGGCTATCAATAAAGTATTTCTAAAGATTTTATATAGAGAGAGAAGACCTGGAATAATAAACATAATGTTGAAGAAAAAAGAACAAAGTTGAAGTGCTGAAGCTACTCAACTTCCAGGCTTCTTGTAAAACTACCATAATCAAAATACTGTGGTATTGGTGAAAACATAGAAAAGTAGATGAAGAAAGCAGAATTAAGGAAGCAAACCATAAATGTAGATAACTGACCTTGACAAAGGATCAAAGGCAAAACCATGAAGCAAAGACAGTCTTTTCAACAAATGATGCTGGAAAAACTGGACATCCATACACAGCAAAACTGAATCTAGACACAGATCTTATTCTCTTCACAAAAATTAACTAAAAATGGGGGCTGGAGCAGTGACTCAGCAGTTAAAGCACTTGCCTGGCATGTATGGGGACCTGGGTTCAAATCCCAGCACCACATATACAACTAAATGTTCGAAAAACAAAGGCCAGATGAAACAACAAATAAAATTGATTCTCTCTTTCCCTCTCCCTCTCAAAAAGAAAAAATTAACTATAATTGGATGTTAGACCTATCTGCAAGATGCAAAGCTGTAAAACTAAATGATAGCAGGAAAAAATCTAGATGATTGTGGATATAGTGATAACATTTTATTTTATTTTATTTATCTATTTTTTGCGGAGTGAAGATCAAACCCATGCTCTCATGCATGCTAGGCAAGCATTTTACCACTGAACTATACCCATAATCCTAGTAATAACTTGTTAGATAAAACACTGAGAGCATGATCCATGAAAGAAATAATCGATAAGCTGGACTTTAAACTTCAAACCTTCAATTTTTAGAAGACAATGTCAAAAGAATAAGAAGATAAGTCACATCCTGGGAAAAAAATATTTGCAAAAGGCACATAAAGAACTATAAATATATGAAAGAATGGTCCATATTCTATATCATCAGGGAATTGCAATTTAAAATAATGAGGAAAACCTGGTATTGTGGCAGGTCTCTAATCCCAGTGATTCTGGAGGCTGAGGTAGGAAGATTGAAAGTCTAAAAAAATAAAAAAAAGTCTGGGGATATTGCTCTAGTGTAGAGTGCCCCTGGGTTCAATCCCCAGTATCACAAAAATAATAATGAGATGCCTCTACATACTTACTAGAATGGCCAAAATCTGGGACCCGACAACATCAAATGCTGTGAGATGTGGAGAAGCAGGAGCTCTCATTTATCACTGATGGAAATGCAAAATGTACACTACTTTGGAAGACAGTTTGATTATTTCTTGCAAAACTTAACATACTTTTACCATATGGTACTGCAATCATGTTTTTTCTTATTTACCCTGGTGAATCAAAAACATATGTCCACACAAAAACTGGCATACAGATGTTTATAACATATTTATTCATAGTTACAAACCTGGAAGTAAACTGTAGTACATCCAGATGATGGAATTTTATTTAATGCTAAATAAAAAGCTATGCAGTCATGAAAAGACATGGAGGAAACTTAGATGTATATTACTAAATGAAGAATACCAATATGAAAAGGCTACATACTATATGATTCCCACTATAGGACATTATGGAAAAGGTAACACTCTGGAGAGAGTAAAAAGATCAGGGGTTGGGTTGGGGGAAGGTTGACTAAATGGAGCACAGAAAAATTTTAAGGCACTGAGAATAGTCTCTATGATACTATAATAATGGCTACATATTATACATTCATCCAAGTCCATTGAATGCCAGGAGTGAACTTCAATGTGAACTGTGGTCTTGGTATGATAATCATGTGTGCCAATGTTGCTTCATTATTTGTAACAAACATTCCAGACTAGTGACAGATATCATACCGGGAAAGGCTGTGTAAGCAGGGAGTTTATGGGAAATCCTTATACCTTGATCTTAATTTTTTTGTGAAGTGAAAACTACTCTAAAAATACAGACTTTTAATCATGATATTGGTTCATGGAATGATGTTTTTATCTAATAATCCATTCTACCATGGTGATAGTCTATCATTAAAACAAACCCATAGAGGAAGTTAGCCCTGAAATAACAACTGATTCAGAGTGGCATGGAGATTCTCAAATGTCCTATGAGCTTAAAGTACATGTATCCTTACTTAATTGAATAAGTGACTTGGAAGAGGCTTGGACAATAGTGCATTCATTGTAAGGAAGTTGTCTAATTCAAGTTATGATATCTGCATGCATTGGGCATCTATAATATAAGCGTCATCTCAGAAACAACTGGAAATTGATTCAAGCATTTTATGGTGGGCGACTATGGCCTACTGAGCTGGAACCATTTTTAGTTAATAAGTGGAAAAATCAGAGTGCTTTTCTAGGTGCAAAAACAACTCTAACATCCTCAACTGTTTGAACACTTTTGAAGTAAATTAATTCAATAATAAGCTCTAGACTCTTTTTCTGTAATTAATCTTTAATTTTATATTTATGCAGAATACAATTTGCACTACATTTTAATAAAAATTATTGCCTGTTCTCAGTCTGTGTGTTTGCGTCAGTGTACTTTGCTTCATTTGGGAAAAATTTTATTACTGATACTTATTTAATCATAATTTTATCCATTTTTCGGCAAAGATTTTTTTTTAAGAGAGAGAGGAACAAAGAGAAAGAGAAAAAGAATTAATTTTATTTAGTGTTTCATTTGTCTTTCATTGCTCCGAATCTTTGTTGTGTACATGGTGCTGGAGTTCAAACCCATGTTCTTGTGCATGAAAGGCAAACACTGTAGTAACTGTTGAGTCACAGCTCCAGTAATTACATACATACATATATGTGTATTTTTTTTCTGGTACTGGGGATTGAACCCAAGAGCATTTTTCCACTGGGTTACCTCCCCAGCCCTTTATATTTTATTTTGAGACAGGGTTTCGTTAAGTTTTTGGAGCTGAACTGGAACTTGTGAACCTTCTGCCTGGCCTCCCCATTCGCAGGGATTACAGGTGTGTGCCATCCTGCCTGACAAGTATATATTGCCATTTCACATTTAAGTGTCAGATGTACTAAATTTTATTTGCTGCAATAGTAAAGCTGATTACTTTTTAAAAATTCAGTCTGAAAGTTATTGATATAAGTATATTGAAAAAAATTAGAAAAGGATGGTGCACATAAAGTATTAAGCAGGATTTTCAGAGTAAAATGTTTGGTATTTTCTTTTCCAAAGCATCAACAAAAAGCATTCCACTACTTGGGATCATTTTTCAATTTTGTAGGAAGTAAGTCAAGGCAATAAGGTGCCTGCCATAATACTTCATTTTGAAGATGCAAGGCTGAAAATGGAGAGGCGGCAACAACAACAAAAAGCAAAGACTAAGCCACCTGGAGTCCACTCTCCCAGTGCAGACGGTCAGTTGTGGCCACTAACTCCCACATTTTTTTTTTTAATGAGAGAGGGACAGTGAGAGAGACAGTTAAAGAGAGAAACAACTTTATTCAGTTTTTCACATGGCCTTCATTGCTCCAACACTTAGTTGTGTACGTGGTGCTGGGGTTTGAACCCGGGTCCTTGTGCTTGCCAGGCAAACGCCAAAACTGCTGAGCCACCACTCCAGCCCCTAACTCCCACATTTTTAAAAATCTCTAATCTGGCTCCTTAATCATGGTGAAAGAGTTCTAGAGTAAGAGAGAAGAGATACTGTATTAGGACCCAAAATTTTCAGCAAAGGGACAAAGATGATTAGATAGAAAAGATTTTAGTTGACCAATTAAGAAAAAGAAAAAAGAAAGTGGTTTTTAAAAACAGGATATTGTTGGGCATGGTGGGGACACCTGTAATCCCAATGGCTCAAGAGATGGACACAGGAGGATTGTGAATTCAAAGCCAGCCTCAACAACTTAGTGAAACACTAAGCAACTTAGTGAGACTGTCTCAAAATAAAGTATAAAATGGGCTGGGGATGTGGCTCAGTGGATAAGTACCCCTGGGTTCAATCCCTAGTACAAAAAAAACCAAAAAGGATGTCACACTTACAGATTTTTCACCACACCATGCAATCCACTCTGAAGCTAAAGAATAAACACTTCTCATAACTCTGCGTGAACAGACAGTGGTAGATAGTTTTTAACACAAAGTCCCATCCCTATTCTGTAAGAATCTACAACCCCAATTTTTTAAAGCCACTCCTTTTAAGCATCTACAGGATCGATTAAAAAAGCATAAAAATGAAAACTCCAGCACATGTTTTAAAGTAAGTGATCCCCAAATAAAAAAGAATAAACATCAAGATGATTCTACTGACATTATTTTTTGACAATCAGCAAGAAAAATCCACATGGGATCTGTACAGAAATGGTGGAACAAAAGCTATAGACTAGAGGATATGAATTGCAAATGAAAGGCACACTTTGGGAGAATAAAATTTTACAAAATCGCCTTAATTCTCAAGGAGATTGGGGAAAATACGGCCTTAGCCAAACAACAAAAGGATGTTGAATAACTCTATTTATAATTATCCACATCAGGGGCTGGAGTGGTGGCTCCGAGGTTACTGCACTTGCCTAGCATGCGCAAGTACACGGGTTCAAACCCCAGCACCCACATACACAATTAAGCGTCGGAGCAACGAAAGCCATGTGAAAAACTCATTGAAAATTGATTCTCTCTGTCTCTGTCTCTCTCTCTCTCTGTCTCTCTCTCTCTCTCACTGTCCTTCTCTCTTAAAAAAAATTATCCACATCATCTGTACAAAAACAAATAAGCAAACAACAACAATATGAACAAAATACTTCAAGAATCTCTCTTGTTGGGTGAGGTAGCACATGCCTGTAATCCCAGCTACTCCAGAGGCTGAGGCAGGAGAATTGCAAGTTTGAAACCAGGCTCTGTCTCAAAACAAACAAACAAACAAAAATCCCAAAACAACAGGAGGACTGGGGGTGTAGCTCAATGGTAGAGTGTTACTGGGTTAAATCCTAAGAACTGGAAAAAAAATTTTTTCTTCATTTTTAAGAGATAAGTGAGGGGCTGGAGCAATGGCTCAGCAGTATCGGCGCTTGCCTCACAAGCACGAGGACCCGGGTTCAAACCCCAGCACCACGTACACAACTGAGTGTCGGAGCGACTAAGGCCGTGCGAAAAACTAAATAGAGTTATTTCTCTCTTTCAAAAAAAAAAAAAAAAGAGATAAGTGAAGGGTTAGGACTATAGCTCAGTGGTAGAGCACTTGCCCAATAGGTGTGAGATCCTGGATTTGATTCCTAGAACTGGAAAAAAAAAAGAGAAATGAAAATAAATGATTCAGTTATGTAGAAAAGGGCTGGTGATATATATTAAACCTGTTTAAGCACAGGGGTAAACTTATACAAATCTGGTAATTATGATCCAAAACCTTGTAACTAATGAGGAAGAAGATTATGTGTAATTGTATAATGAAAATCATGTAATCATAATAATCTAGGGTAAAATTCTTGGAGCATGCAAATGAATTTTGGTACTTGGAAAGCTGGGGGAATGGAAAGCAGTATTAGTGCTTCATTCTCTGTAATAAGTTATTCTGTAATATGACTTTGCCATATTTTTATTTTAAGAACAGAATAAAGGGGCTGGAGTGGTGGCTCAGCTGTTATGGCGCTTGCCTGGCATGCACAAAGTCCGCAGGTTCTAATCCCAGCACCACGTACACAACAAGTGTCAGAGCAACCAAAGCCAAAGCCACATAAAAACTAAATAAAACCGATTCTCTCTCTCTTTCTCTTACTGTCCCTCTCTCTCTCTTTCTCTTACTGTCCCTCTCTCTCTCTTTCTCTTACTGTCCCTCTCTCTCTCTTTCTCTTACTGTCCCTCTCTCTCTCTTTCTCTTACTGTCCCTCTCTCTTAAAAAAAAGAATCAGAATTGTTAGGTCTGCGCGGCTAGATGGGGACAGGGCATCAGGCAGCCCACGCTCGAAAACAACCAATCACACGCTGGCAGACAAGCCCCGATGGCGTCTGGAAGTCTACCAATTATCGATGGAATCCCCAGCCAATTCTTGAAGGACAAGGCCCCCAAACTACCTCTGCCCACTGCAGACTATAAAGTCACTGCCCAGCCTGGCCTCGTGCCACTTCCCCAGCCGGCCCTCACTCTGGCAGACTGGTGAACCTGGCCATGGAGCCACCAATCCCAATAAAAAGGTGTTTGCTCAGCCACTCTTAGGTCTGACCCCCTTTTTTGAACACCTGCGAGTGAATTTACACCCATGTTCTGATTTTTATAAGAATAAAAACCATTTCCTTTTTTTTTTTCTTTTAGGGCTAAGGACCAAACTCTGGGCCTTGAGCATGCTAGGCAAGCGCTCTGCCACTGAGCTAAATCCCCAACCCCAATAAAAACCATTTTCATTCTCTAAATTGAGTTCAGGTGGTGTAAGAAACAGGCTACCAAGCCACAGCTACCTTAGGTGTGGAAGAGATCTCTGAGGCTACCTATGAAAGTATCTAATGGCTTGAAAAATTCCATTATTTCATTTCAGAGTCTGATGAAAAATGATGCCAGTCAGCTGAGCCAAGTGTGTGCATTCCTTCCTCAACCCCAAACAGTTTCCTAATGGTTCGTTAAACAGCTAATTAGACTTGCATTACTTAACCACAGGGTTACAGATTCCACCCAGTGGACACAACTTTGGTGTGCTCTTTGCTCTCTCTCTCTCTGTGCCTCTCACTATTTTGCTATTCAGAAATGGTACAAGAAGGACTTTTGTGTTCCACAAAATGTTATGTTTTAGGCAGTGCTCTGATTTTGTTTTGTATTGTTGAATATGCTTCAAAAGAGGAGTACTGCCTGTCACAGTGATGCACACTTGTAATCCAGCCACCAGGAACACTGAGGCAGGAGGAGCGAAAGTTGGAGGCCGGTCTCCAAAATTTAGTGAGACCCTGTCTCTACAAAAGGGGGAAGTGGTTAGGGAATGTAGCTCAGGGTTACCCATGCCCCTGAGGT
>PVKS010000998.1:0-67460 GCA_004027875.1 Aplodontia rufa
TTGTTTCTAATTGCTGTGTAATATTCCATGGTATAAATGTACCACAGTTTTTGGATCCATTCTTCTAGTGAGGGACATCTGGGTTGTTTCCATAGCCTAGCAATAGTAAATTGTGCTGCTCTGAACATAGATATTGCTGTGTCACTATAATGTGCTGATTCTAAGTCCCCTGGAAATATACCCAGGAGTGGAATAGCAGAATTTTTAAGATGGCCTGTTCTCAGTCTACAGATTCAATGCAAATCTCATCGAAATACCAGTGACATTATTCACAGAACTAGCCAAAATAGTCCCAAAATTCATATGGAAGAACAAAAGACCCAGAATAGTCAAAGCAATCCTGGCTAACAAGAGCAAGGCTGGGGGCAACAGAGTACCTGATCTCAAATCATACTCCAGAGCTGTACTCACAGAATCAGCTTCCATAAAACAGAAAGGAAGAGCGATGGAGTGGACTGGAAGACACCCGCACAAAGCCACATAGTTACAGTCATCCGGTCCTTGACACAGGCACCAAAACACACACTGGAGGAGAGACAGCCTTCTTAACAATCAGTGCTGGGACCGGGATTCCGTATGTGGAGGAAGGACACAAGTTCTCCCTCACACTGCACAAGCCAACGCAAAGTGGATCAAACGCCTAGGAGTTAGCAGAAACAGAGAAACTTCTAGAAGAAAGCACAAGGGCAACACTCCATCACATTAGCACAGGCACCGACTTCCTTAGCAAGAAATAAAACCAAGAAATAAAACCAAGAATCAGCAAGTGGGATGGGATTAAATTAAAACGCTTCTGCACAGCAGAGGAAACAGCATGAAGGGAGCCCAGAGAAAGGGAAAAAATCTCTACTGGTTGCTCCTCGGATGGGAGATTAACAACCACATTATATAACAAATGGGAAAAATTCAACACTGAACATGCTAGCAACCCAGTCAAAAATGACCAAAGGATCTAAAGAGCCATTTTCTCAAAAGGGGAAATGTAAATGGCCAACAAATGTATTGAAAAAAATGGTCGCTATCTCCAGCAATCGTGGAGATGTGAACCAAAACCGCACAGATTTCATCGCACACTAGTTAGAAGGGCATCCAACAGGAATGCAAGTTACAATAATTGCTGGCGAGGTTGCATTTTTATTCTTTTATTTTAAAGAAAGAGAGAAACATTTTGAGAGAAAGAATCAGTTTTATTGAGTTTTTCATGTGGCTTTCGTTGCTGGGACACTTTGCTGCGTATGTGGTGCTGGGGTTCGGATCCGCGTCCTTGTGCTTGCCAGGCAAGTGCTGTAACCACTGAGCCACCGCCCCAGCCCAAGGTTGCATTTTTAAAAAGAAAAAGAAAAGGCTGCAACCGAAAAGGAAAAGGCCTTTTCCTCCTCCTGGCATTTTGCCAGCTCCTTTACGTCACCAGCCTGGTAGGATCATTATTTTTGACATGCCACACAATCTACCCAAACTTTCTTAAATTTTTAAAAATTTTAAAATTAAGAGCTGCCAATCCTCAGGTCATCGCCCCATCGTCCTCCCTGCATTCTGCTATCCAGACAAGAGGAATTTCCAAAGGCCTCTTCCTCCACAGGGCTAGGGTGGAACTCAGGACCAGCGACCTGGGCCAGAGTAGTGCTGTTCAGCTGCACACTCAGCCCCCAGGGCGATTTCGTGGACCTTTTCAAATGGGAATTGTCAGCAAGCAGCAAGCCTGTTATTCACTATGAAACTTTCACTAGGTTTCTAGATCGTCATCGATTTCCTTATCAGAAAAATTAAGTACTCATTAATTGAGGCACTATTTAATAAGCACCTGTGGTTTGCTGAGGAAAGTAAAATGACTACTTTTTCTATACGTCAAGAACAATTGGCATCCCCTGGGAAATGATCAATGCTGAAAGCTAAAACTAATGTTCTGTATTTGCACAGCATTTAAGCATTTCAGGCTTCTTTTCCAACCTTTGTTTCACTTGAAAATGAATACTTTCTTGTTTCAAGGATAGGCTAATGGCTGCACTACTGTCAAAATACAACTCTGATCTTCAAGTTCGTGTCTGCATGCAATGCCACAGATAGCTGTTGTTGAGCACCCACTGTGCGCTCATCTCCTGAGAAACGGACCTGCTGTGTCCTAATTCCAGCTTGATTGACTGTGCCTCCTTCCCCACTCCCACACTGTCCTGCCCCAGAGTCCTGCTCACCAGCGACTCAGCGAGGAAGTCTGGAAACTGCAGACCTAGGATTGATCCCAGCTCTCCAAGCACCTTGCCTCTCTGAGTCTTGGTTTTCCTCAAACACAGAATGAGGCTAAGCACAGCCCTCGTGGCTACGTCGAGAATCAGAGCCGCTTTTTTCCATGTTTACATGGTCCTGGGACCTTGTGAGCACTCTGCAGTGCTACCTTCCCACAACCCTGTAGAGAGCTACTGATTTGCAGGTGTCTAATCTGTTACATTTCAGGAATTTCTTCTCTCTCTCTTTTTTTTTAAGAGACAAGGAGAGAGAGGGAAAGAGAGAATCAATTTTATTTATTTATTTTTTGTGACCCTTGTTTCTCTAACACTTATTTGTGTATGTGGTGCTGGGGTTTGAACCCGGGTCCTCACACATGCCAGGCAAGCACCACCGAAACCACTGAGCCACTGCTCCAGCCCCTCTGTTCAGCTCTTTTGCCTGTTTATTGATTGGGTTATTTGTGTGTTTGGTATTAAGCTTTTTGAGTTCTCTGTATATCCTGGATATTAGACTCCTGTCAGGGGCATAGTTGGCCGTGATTCTCTCCCGTTCTGTAGACTCTCTCTTTGAGTGCTTTTTTTTCCCCCCAGAAACAAGGAGAAAGTGAGAGAGAGAATTAATATTATTTATGTTTTTTTTTTCATCTAGCCTTTGTTTCTCCAACACTTAGTTGTATGTATGGTGCTGGGGTTCTAACCCAGGTCCTTGAGCATGCCAGGCAAGCACGCTAACTGCTAAGCCACCCCTCCAGGCCCAGATTTCAGGAATTTCCTGCCCATGCAGTCCAGGTACCTGGTGACTGCAGCAAGTCTGAGTACAGTGGTGGCATGCAGAGCCCGGGGCCATGGCTCAGGGTCTACTGCTTCTGCAAGACACAGAATAAACAACAATCAGTGTCATTCAGACTAAGCAAGAAGCTCCTTGTGAGGCACTCCACACTGCAGGGAAAAGATTAAGCAAGAGAAAATGTGTGAGAGAAAGTGTTCCAAGGTGAATCCCAGCGATGGAAGTGGCCTGAGAGATGAAAGCCTGGACACCGGTCTAAGGAAATGTCCACCCAAGAAATGCTACTGCTAGATTCATGTGGAATATATCAGAAACTGCAAGATGGAGCTATTATTGTGTCATAATAATTCAGAGCTAGTAGTCAAAGTATCACCCCCAAGAGAAAGGAATATAAATGTGTTTGGGGTCGTTCCAGGACAGAGAAAGTAGATCAATGCTCAAACATTAGACAAAGAGAGGCATATTTACCTTGATGTAAAAACTGTCAAAAGAAAAAAAAAGCCAGAGGAGAGGAGTTTGAAGGTTCCCAACACAAAGCACTGATACATGTTCAAGGAGCGAATTACCTCAATTTGCTATTACACATTATGCACACGGACAAATTATCACGACATACCCACATTTGCATTGTTTTTGCATGATACTTTTTAGAAAGTTTTGAAAAGACTGCCCCGCAGATGTATCCAATAATGCACGCATTGCTGTAAGAAGGGAGGAGATTCCTGCTCACAGAGATTGCACGGAGGTAACTGGTCACTTCCCTCTAGGATGCTGTGGAAGCCTGCTAAGGCAGTGGTAAGATGCGGAGCTACAGTATTTGACACAATTGCCCACAGCATTCGTGTTCTACCAGGCTGTCACCGTAGCCAGTGAGAATCTGCTCTCATCATTATCGAAATCCTTTTGTCGGAATAATGATTCCGGGAAGTTTGGGTTCTCTGACCTAAAGACCACAGGCAGGAATAGCTCAAAGCTGTGCAACTGCAGGAGGAATTTGAGACTTTTTGCTTGAGAACAGGCATCCAAGTGTCCTGCTCGAGGAAGATGTGAAGGACAGGATGCTGAATCAAATAAGGGCACATCACGTGAGAGCTGTCCTGCCGTCACTATTGGATCTATTGACCCACTCCTATAGTATAAGAAAAAAATTTTGCAAAACTGTTATCGTTTTTTTCCCTACATTTCTCACCTAAATTGTTTTTATATTGTTATATAATAATTATTTCTAGCAGAAAAACGTTGTTCTGAGAATAAATCAACAGAGCTACCTGAAAGTCCTGATCCAAGCTCTTCTGTTCCCATAGCCCTGATCGTTGTGTCCCTGTCCGCCCAGTCCCTGTTGCCAAAATCCTCCACATCCATGGGGATCAGCCCCTCGCCCCAGGCACGCCCTGGCAGTGCCCACTCCCAGAACTGCCTCCCTGGGCTTTCCTCATGGCACTTTCCTGTTCCTTCTCTTCCTCTGCCACTTTCCTAGTGGGCACTCTCTTGTATCACCCTCTGCCCACACATTCGTAGCAGCGCCTTTTCAGTAGTTATGTTGTACTGATCCCACTTCCACAGCTACCCTCGCCCACCTGAGCGCCACCTGCCCACTCATCCATCACCCTCATCCCTCAAATCAACCCGTCTGGGCCTTTACTTAAACTCCTCCCTCTATTTGAAGGCCTTTCTTCCCATGCCCCTTTATCCCCTGCCTCTGTGGTCCAGCTGTGCGTGGAGCCCTCCAACCCACCCCAGGCTGCCCAGGCCTTCTGCACCCGGCCTCCCAGTTCTTGATTCCTGCACTGGCAGTGACGGACAGCGAGCCCTTGGGGTGGGAGGGGCTTCCACAAATCACAGCACCCTCCCCACCCTGGTGATCAAGAAAGGTCTCAGCTTAGGTGGGGGAAGCCTCAAACTTACAGGCTGCTGGCTTCGCCTGGAGCGTTTGTTAAAGCTCTTCCCAAAGCGTCCTTCAACCTTGTGCGAAGCCCCAAGGTTAAAAAGCTGCAGAAGCACAAAGACAAGGGAACCGGGTGGCAAGCGCTCGGTGGCCATGCTCCCAGCCTGGAGGACCTTCCTTCCAGCCTGGAAGAGGAAAGGGAGAGGCTCCTCCTGACTCGCGAAGTGGATCCAGACCCCCATCTGGAAAATGAACAAAAGCTCTGCACCGCTACTTCCGATTTTGCTCTCTGTGTTAGACACGAACCAAAGAAGAGACTTAGCAGCTTCCATCTGGACGCTCACGCTACCCCGAAATGATCTGAGCACAGAGACAGAACACGCTTGCCCTCAGTCTCACCAGCTGTCCGCTTTCTCCTGCTCGCACAGAGGCTCCACAGGAAGTCGCAGGAGCGGGGGCACTGTGCTGCGTTCTAGAAGGTGCTGCATCAGGTGCAAAGAAGGACTGCTTATTTGTGGTTAGAGAGAAAGAAGAAAAATCCCTGCTTCCTGATCACTAACATGGTTCTCTGTGGAATGAGACCATTTCTCTCTCCACTTACAGCACATTTTTAGCCATTTTGGTTAATGAGTTTGGTATTACTCTAAAATCTAAGAAAATGTTTTTAAAATGTGTATAAACAGAAGACCCCTTCAGAAGACAAAAAAGAGAGGATATTAATATTTTAACCTGAAACTTTGGACCATAAACCTGCTCAGTATTATTCAAATATGAGGTCGTGCAAGCCCTTCCTCCTGCCTCTCGTTCTCCTGGCACTCCCTTCAGATCTGTGCCTCTGCCCATAGCTGTCCTTCCAAGCAGATAAGATTTACCATGGAGGTAGGGCAGGCAAGGGAAACTGCAATTAATGTGGCCACTGATTGCTGTGTGGCTGCAGGTGAACCACTGCATTTCACAAATGGGGGAGACTCTGAAAGATTAATGCTGGCTGTCAATATGATGGCGGACTTGGGCCCAGAGGGTCACATAACTCCATTTTTCCCACTTTGAAAGTAAAATGATCATGGAACAGGGAGAGACATCATGAGGAGGAAGAGAGGGATCGATGCCGCCGATCGTATTCCAGAGAGCAAAACACAGCTCCTCTTATTGATGTTCTAAAGTGCATGGCCGAAATGTCATTTGCAATTAAATATAATTGCACAATTCTGTTTGCTTCCTGCTCGATGCTCTTGTTTCTGGCTGCCGTGGAGGGAGGTGTGGGCTGCACCACTCACTGTGTACCTTCCACCAAAGGCTTTCTGGAGAGACTTCACAGAGCTGAGGTTACACCTGCCATAATCACGGTAGACTGGTACCCGGGATGGTCTTTCCATGCCCCTTCACGTTCCACCGTGCGCAGCGAGGAGTGGACATGCAGCACCGTCCTCCTGGGAATCGGAACGGAAGCAGGAAGTGCAAGAAAAGCTGCAATATCCCCTCTCCAATGCTGCTCCACCGCTCGAAGCACAAATGTCCCCATGCTGAGGAAGGAACCAGAGAACAAGAGAAATCAGAATGGTGCCAGCAGCAATGAGACAAGAAGGCTGGATTCCAGGGCCAAACTCCAGTGAAGGACTCTACAGCAGGTGTCTCAGAGGTGGAGTCTCTGGTGGGTTCACAATTTCAGCCTAACTCCACTTAGATCACCCAGGGCTCCCAGAGCAGCTCTCCGCAGCAGGGAGCGTGAGCTCCCCGAAATCAATATGTGTGCTCAGGGATGACGGTGCCCTCGTAAATCATCATTTGCATGACGTATTTGTGCTAATAAATCCACCTTGACAAGATCAGAGAAAGGAGACTGGTTAACAATAAACCACAGTTCTAAGCCATAGGGAGAATAACCTAAAGCCCAGGTTTCCATGAACACACAAATTTGTGTGGCTGCGGTGAAATCAAAACCCTTTTCGTACCTGGGTGGTGGTGGCACAGGTCGGCACAGAACAAAGCTGGTAGAAAGTGCTTCCCTTTATGACGAGCGTCCACGAGCCACTCAAGAGGGGACAAGAAGAGAGCCAGGGTGAGAAGCCAGCTGTGAGTTTCCTTGCCCTGGATTCTTCTCAGTCACTTTTCCTAAAAGGACTAAAACAGAGCAAGTTTAATTAGTGGTTTGGATAGAAAGGGAAGAATGGACTACTCAACAAACTGTAAGTTTCCTTTTGAACTCCCTCCCAGGAATACTCCTAACAGGTCTACATTAAGAAGCCAAATGAAAGATGGGTTAATGGTGTTTATGAACCTCATTTTGCTCTGTAGAGTAAGGTTGTACTCAGCGATCAGAAGCAATGTTGAGGCCTTTGAGGGTAAACGGATGGGGATGGAAGAAATCATGCTGAGCAAACTTAGCCAAAGCCAGAGAGTCAAGAGTCGAATGTTTCCCTCATTTGTGGAGGCTGGAGCTAAACCCAGGTTTGGGGGAAAGGTTGTCAGACTCATGTGTTGGACCCACCAAGGGCACAGCGACACGTAATCTACGGGAACCATAGATTTGTAGAGGAGAGGGGACAGGAGAGGGCAGGGAAGGGAGAGGGAGGGAAGATACAGAGGGATCTCGGGAGACAACGAACAATGTAGCATGCTCTTTTACCCCGAGAAGTCAAAAAGTATATATGCAATGATTTAATTCTGGAAAATTCACAATCTTATACACATATACATACATACACAGAACAGAACCATCACACAGAATGACAGAATCTAATGAGCTCAGCATCCATTTCGCCCTCTTTCCAATTACTGTGATTGCATCTACATTTGAGCAGAAGTCTAGTGTTTAAACACAGGAGGAGACAGTGCCCCAGGAATAGGATGTGCCCCCTATACCAGGACAGGCCCAGGAAGAGTGTATGCCACCTGTTCCAGTACATCGTCCCAGGAATAAGGTGCTCCACCTGCACCAGGACAGCATTCCAGGAATGGGTGCACCACATATACCAGGACAGCATCCCAGGGATGGGTGCACCATTTGAGTGGTCAGTATCCCAGGGAAGGTGTGAGCCACCTGCACCTTAGAGGGAGTTGTTTCCAAGCCAACCTGAACCTGCTCAGAGTGAAGGCACAATGACCACTAGCAGGAGGCACAGCCCAGGGGCGAAAATACAAAACTGGAAATAGAAAAAGGAAAAGCATTTATTTGAAATTCACAACACCTAGCCAGCCATTCTCCAGATCTGGGGACAGGTGGAGCCTCTCGAGGCTCCCTTCACCATCACAGTGCTGGGAATTTGTGGCTTCCCAAAGCCAGTGTGTGTGGGAGACAGCAGGAAGCTGGGATTCCTGCATGCGGACTCCATGCCCACACGCATGACTCTGCGCAACCCCTGCAGGCACGTGGCGAGGGGCAGAGTGGAGCGTGAGAAATGTGGCCAAGCCTCCAGGAGGCTTGAAAGCTTACACAGTTGGAACTTAATTATGAGAAGATTATGGAACCAGCAGAGTGAGAAGAAAGGGATCCCTTGTAGGACTCTAAGGGATAGAGTTTGATGAAGATCAGACCAACTATGAGAGAGAGGAAAGCAGCCCTCTGATGGAGATCCAGCAATCTTTCACAAGATTCTCCAGAAGAATAGTGCCAGACATTTACTAATTAAAAAAAAAAAAAATGACAACTGCTGCCGCAGAGTGCGGAGGCCGCTTTGGACAATCACAAACTCTTCCTAAGTGTCTTCCACTGGACACTATGTATTTTCCTCGTGTCTGACTTTCTGTGATTCACTGGTCCTTCCAAGAAAAGCAGTAAAGCCAGTGAGACTCTGGTTTGCTGGCAGCGGGAGAGTGCTTTCACTCTGACACACCCAGAGCTGTCGCAGCTGGAGGGGCCTGACCCCAGTTTTGCCAGAAAGACTTAGCAAGGTTCACGCATCCCTCGCAGCAGCCCATCCCGAACTGCAGATGTGGATGCTGCACTTGGAATACCGTGTACGACACTGTTTTATGCTGGTCGTTTCTCATTTCTACAGTGTCTGTATTTGCCAAAAGGCTTCTTTGCTTAATTAGGGAAACAGGTTTGGGGAATAAAATTGCAGGAACCAACAGAAAATAATTGCGTCTGAGATGCAAGGTTTTATCTAAATCGTCTGCTCGTCCTTCTCTCTGGCTTCTTACCTCCAGCAGCCCCCTGCCAATATGTGTCCACTGGGGAAAATATTTTAAAAGACAGCAGGTAATTAAGATGTTTTTGGCATTGAGTAAAAGTTCCACGTGATTTTTTTATAGTACAATGGGTTTGAAAGCATTCCCATGTGTGATAAGGATCATCCACAACCGTCAAGTAAAGTTGAAAATCAAGTTAAAATTAAGAAGAAAACCAGCAGCATTTAAAGTGGCAAGAAACTTAACCAGTTAGCTTACTCCTGCCATCTCACAGGTGAGCAACTGAGGCAGAGAGGGATTTGCTAATTGGCCAAGGAGCATGTCAGGAACTGGGAAGGGTCCTGGTGCCCAGGACATCCAACCTTGTATTTCACTGAAGAAGAATAAAATCTGCTTATTTTATTTCATAGTCACAATATATAGACATAGATTTGTATTTAAAATGTGCTTGTTTAAGAAAAACATTTAAATTATGAGCATAGTTATGCTCATAAAACCATTACACAGAGCTGGCAGAATACAATAAAATCATTGTTTAACCTGGAGAACAAAGCGGGGAAGAAGAAGTCACAGAGGGGCTGGAAGCGCCCTTCTCTGGTGATTTCAAGCGCAAACGCTGCACCTGGCCTCTGTCTGTTATCAACCAGGCAAGGACAGAGCATGTGCAGCCCATGCTCAGGGAAACGCACACATCACACCAGGAGCACACGCGACACACACCATACTGATGATGCCCACAGAGCGCTGAAGATACCCAGGAAGGAGACTCGTTCCTGGGACAGAGTGGTGAGGAATCACGCCTTGATTTCTAACGGGTCTGATATCGTTGAGACATTCAGTGGGCACCTCCTGTTTGCAGGTGCTAAGTCTGGAAGACAATCTGGCTACAAGGGAGGGAATTTGAGGATGTTTGGACAGGTAAGTCCTCAGAAGAGGAGGCGGGGTACTGCCTGGGAGAGAGTCGAGGTGTGCTGCAGGGGGAAGCAACAGCCCCAGTGAGCCTTGAAGGAGGAGTAAGGAGGCCATGCCCACTTCTTCTTCACGAACGAAAAGCAAAAGGACTGAGAAATTCTGCAATGCAGAATAGAGCCTAGGAACACAGCACAGCAGGCTGGCAAGGTGGGCAGGGACTGGTCGCCCACAGCAGCTGAGGTTCTAGAAACACAAATAAGGTTTATGCTTTAGAATGTCATAGTGCTGAATGGATCACCCTGGCAGATGACAAGATAGCTTTTAACATGGGAGGCTGGGATCAGTGGACACTGAAGAAGTTCAGGCAAGATAGGATCACAGCATAATTAGGACAGTTTCAACAGAAATGGAAAGAGAGAATTTACTTGAAGGATTCGGTGGCAATTGGTAGTGTGTGAAGAAGATGGAGTTTAAGAAGCTCTGCTTCATTTCTCACTGGAGTGATTAGCTGTTGGAGTCTTCACCTGAGATAGTAAAAGAAAAAAAAAAAACTAGGCTTGCAGCAAAGATGAAGAGTTAGTGATTAAATAAGGGCACAAAGCAGTACTTAGGATTCAATGTGATAAAAGGTTAGCAGTGTGAAACCTCCTGTTCATTTACTCTAAGCAATTATTATTACCAACAGTAGCAAGGTTAGTAACTTCAGTGGTTACTAAATATAACACTTTTCTGAGCAGCTGCATTCTCATTTGATGATAGTTTTGCCCCAGCTCAAGAGGTATGTTCAAAAAAGTTCTCAGATGATGAATTCTAGAAAAGTCAACATCTGAATCCCAAGTTCTTCCAGTTCCACACTTGAACACTATGAAATTTAGTGTGATCTTGCTTAAGTGCAAAGTCCTCAATTCAATGTCCAGCACCATGAAACTAGTGATAATAATAATAAGGGTAGGACTTAAGCTGGAGCAGCTGCCCCCACCTGACATACCAGCCCAGGTATCTTCTGTCCTGGCCTCAGCACACAGCTAGGACAACTCTGAGGAGTTGTCCTAGGAAGATCATGGAAGGAGATCTTTCAATGTTTGAGTGACAAAAACCTGCAGCCCAGCATACTATGCCCAGAAAAACTCTGAGGAGGAACCCCACCTAGGGCAGGCCCTGCCCACCTTACACCTGTTGTGCCAGTCCAGGCCTGTTCTGGTCCAGGCCTAGCAAGTGCCCAGCACATCCCCAGGAACTTAAAATCAGAAATGCAAAGGAAGCTCTTCAAAAGTGAAGAGTCAAACTAGAAAACATTTGCCTCAAAAAAACCACAACCCTAACAAGGAACCCACAGATAGCAAGCAGGATGAAAATCTAGAAAAGAAATTATTACTAAAAGGAACAATGAGCTAAAAGATATAATGAAAAAACTAAGTGAGAAAACTCAAGAGATGAAAAACTATTATCAAAGCAATAGATGTACTGAAAAGGAAGTAATAGAAATGAAATCTTCAGTCAATCATGTTAGAGCAACAATGGAAGAATTTAGTAATAGACTAACAATGGAAAATAGAACCTCAGCTCCAGAAGAAAGAACACCCAACAATGAGGATAGACTGAGTAAGCATGAGTGCATAGATGACAGAAAAGAAAAAACTCACACCGCATGAGCAGAATGTATGAAATGTCTGGGATGAATCAGAAGAAACAATCTAAGAGTAACAGGGATACAAGAAATTGAAACACAAACAAATGGCATAAAGAAAATTGTCAACACAATAGTTAAAGAAAAATTTTCCCATATTAAAATATAATCATATATTCTCATCCAGAAAGTGTATAGGACACCCAATAAGCCTAATCAAAAGAGAAGCTCACCAGGACACAACATGTTCAAAATTTCTAACAGGGAAATCAAGGAAAGAATACGAAAAGTGGCAAGAGAGAAATACCAAAACACGTTTAGGGGCAAACCAAGAAGGATCACCACTGACTTTTCAATTCAGACTCCAGAAGCAGGAAGATCATGGAAGGAGATCTTTCAATGTTTGAGTGACCAAAACCTGCAGCCCAGCATACTATGCCCAGAAAAACTCACCTTCAAATTTGATGGGGAAATAAGAACATTTCACTATGAGATCAAACCTAAAGAATTCATGAACAGAAAACCAACATTACAAAGAATCCTCAAAGATAAATTCCAGATAGAAGAATAAGCAATCCTCAAAATCCACGAACAGAGGAAATTCACTGAATATACACACTATCGATAGACAACTAAGAAAGCTCAAAACTCGTGAATAAAATACGATGACCATGAACCACAACAACATATCTATCCTCACCTTGAATATGAATGGCTTCAGTGCAACAATCAAAAGACAGAAAGTAGCTGATGGATAAAAAAATAAAATCCAACAATATTACGCTTACAGGAGACCCAACTTACAGTCAGTTATATTGACAGAATAAGGATGAAAGCATGGAAAGAAATCTACCAGGCACATAGCTCAAGGAAGTAAGCTGTAGTTGCAACACTTATATCAGACAAAATACATTTCAAACATAAACTAATCAGAGGAGATAAACAAGGCCACTACATCCTAGTAAGGGAAACAATAAAACAGGAAGATATAACCATAGTAAATATATATACTCTTCAAAAAATAAACCATCCCAATGATGTGGAAAAATTACTCCATGACATAAAAATCACTTGTGGACCTCAACATGATAATACTGGGAGTCTTTAACAATCCTCTATCACTAACATATCATCAAATCAAAACAAAAAAAGAGATCTCCAATCTAAACAACTCCGTAAGTCAAATGGACTTAACAGGCACCTATAAAATATACTCCAAATTGGCTGAGTATACCGTTTTCTCAGTAGTGCATGAGTATTTCTCCAAAATAGATCATATTCTAGTTCACAAAGGAAATGTAAGCAAATATAAAAGAGTAGATGTGATTCCAAGTATCCTATCAGACAGTGATACCAAAAACCTAGCAATTAATAACAAAAATCATAATAGAAAACACATAAATACATGGAGATTGAATAATATTCTACTAAATGAAGAATGGATCCAAGAATACATGAGAGTGGAAATCAAGAAATTCTTGGAAGAGAATGAGAATGAAGATGCAATATTGAGAAACCTTAGGGACAACATGAAATAATTCTTAAGGGGAAAATTTATAGCACTGAGTGCCTACATAAAAATCCCAAGTAAATAAGCTCATGCTCCACTTCAAATCCCTATAAATGGGGCTGGAGAGGTGGCTCAGCAATAGAGTGCTTGCTTGGTATGCTCAAGGACCCAGGTTTGATCTGCAGTACCACATACACAACTAAGTGTCTGAGAAACAAAAACCAGATGAATAAATAAATAAATATTTTTTAAAATCTCTATAAAAGGAAGAACAATCTAATCCCAAAGCCAGAAGACAGAAAATAATCAAGATCAGAGCACAAATCAATGAAACTGAGAACAAAACAAAACAAAATAAATTTAAAAATCAACAAAAAAAGCTAGTTCTTCAAAAAATTAAATAAAATTGACGAACTCCTAGCCAATCTCACTAAAACAAGGAGAGAAATGAAGCAAATCAACAAAATCATCAATGAAAAGGAAGTGATCACCACCACTGACCCAGTGGAAATCCAAAACATTATAAGAACATATTTTTTAAAAGTATACTCCCCTAAATTAGATAATCTGAAGGACATGGACAAATTTTTAGATGCACACAACATCGCCAAGTGGATGCAGGATGATATTGAAATCCTAAACAGCCCAATAACAGCACTGAAATCCATATAACAATTAAAAGCCTACCAAAGAAGAAAAGCCCAGGACCTCATGGATTCCCCAATGAGTTTTACCACACCTATGAGGAGGAGCTAATATTTCTCTGTATTAAGCTATTCCAAGAAATTGAAAAGGAGGGAACTCGCCCAAACACTTTATGAGGCAACCATAACCCTGATACCAAAATCCAACAAAGATGCATCAGAAAAAGAAAACTACAGACCAATATCCCTGAAGAAAATTAGCACAAAAATCCTTAATAAAGTTCTAGCAAACTGCATTCAAAAACACATCAAGAAGGTAATTCATCATGATCAAGTGGGCTTCGTTCCAGGGAAGCAAGACTGGCATGTGGGCGATGTGGGGGTACCTATGATTTAATATGAAGTGCATATCGTATTGTTACTTTATACACATTTATTATTGTGCAACAACTCAACTCCTTAATAGAAAATAAATAATTTTAATAATAATAATAATATATAAAATAATAAAGACATAGTCCAGAGCCAACACCTCATTTTTCATACCCTAGGTCTCTGAGTCATAGATCTAGAGGCAGAAAAATAACCCCAACTGTCCCCTCAATCCTCCACGCATCTTCATACTCAAAATTCAATGTCCTCTTGAAGGACTCTTGGATATCACCAGGGCAGTAGATTGTCCCACATTGGCCATCATCATTTCCTCAGCCCCTCTGATCCCTTGTGATTATTTCTTCCCAAGCCTCAATAGGCCTAGACAATCCATGTACTTTCAGGAAACTGCTCCCAAAGGTACTGTGCCCTATGACCCCACCAAGGTCACACTGCTGGGTGGCCTCTGCTGAGCCTTAGTGGCCACGCTGTTCACCCATATCAGCTATGGCACATCAGTTCACCCTTTCTGCTCCACATGAGCACACTCCTTTGTGAGACCCAGAAAACACCACCTGGCACTCTGGTGTTTTGCAGAGAAGCCTGCTGACCACTTCCCTTTCTCTGCTGGATTTACAAAGATGGTGAGCTAGGAGACGGCCACTGACCTATGCAGTACTGATCTGGTACTCATATAGATTGTACGACTGCCTCCCTCTTCACTTGGAACGAGCTCTTTCTCACCGGCTCAGCCCACCTTCAAAGCCAGGTGATCTACACCATAGGCTCTCTCTGACCGAGTTAAGTCCGCTACTGCTCAGGCTGTGACTCCTTTGCTCAAACACCTCACGAGTTTACTTGCTGACCACCATTAAATCAAAACCCCCTTCTCAGCACACTGTCTTCTCTCCTGCATGTTTTTCTGTGTCACTTCCCACCAGCAAAATTTCTCTGTGAATTCATGGGTTGCTTAGAATGTATCCTGGGAAGGCAGGGCTCTGTGCACGTCCTGGGCACAACAGCCACCATGCTGCAAGAGTGCTCCAAACAGCAGGGTCACAGAACTTGCTGAGTGAAGGCACTAATCCAGCAAAGGGAGGGAGCCCTTGCATCTGATGTTTGGCAGAGTCTCCAAGGCCACAGCTCACTTCAATGGAATTCTCTCACTGACCCTACGAGATCCCTGTGAGGTATGTGACATGTCTTAACCCCAGATGCATGCAAATTAAAGTTTCAGTCTTATGCCAAGTCCCACATCTCTGGATAAGTATTTGGTGTAGCCATGGCTTGAGTTCAGGCCTTCTAAATGATAGCTGGGATTCACTTGCTTCCAGTTATCCTGTCCTTTGAGAAAGTTGGGCAGTTGACTGACCACCGGTGTGACTCTGGGTGTGTCCAGGCATGCTAGGTGCATCTACCACTCTGGACTGTCTCCCGAGAAGAATCAGGACACCTCAGTCCAGAACCATTAGGGTCAGCGGAATTCTCCAGAGAATGCCCTAACCAAACACCCAGGAAACATGAGATAAAGGATGGTATCATTTGAAATGAAGAGTTATTTTCAATGGCACACCAGTTGTATGTTTATTGCTGTCTTAAATATTTTACTACTAATGTGGAATATCAAAATCTATGGCTGGGAAAAAGCTGAAACCACACGCACTGTTGCTAAGATGTGTTTTTGTTTAGGTTTTCATTTCCTGAATAAATTCTCAATTGTAAAATCTGACTTTCCTGAGTGGCTCTGCCTCCTGCCTGGGGGCAGCTTCCCTGGCCATCTCCTGCCAGATAACTGTCACAGCCAGACCCTGTCCAAGCGAATGTGTACACACATTAGCAAGAAAGGTCTTAACACTGTGATTTTTTCCTTTGCTGACTTCACATAAATTGCCCCTTACTTTGGAAGAGAGGTTGGATTTTTCTAGCAGATGAGGATAGGAGGACTGTACAGTGACGGCTCGGCATTGTAATCTACAGAGTGCTCCGCTGAGATGAATGGCTGTGTATTTTCCCCCTGGACTTCCCTCCTTCTGGAACAACTTAAGATACAAGATGGTACATCTCAATTGGGTTCTCCTGAAACCTGTTAATAAATTTTTTTAAAAGTTGTGGTATACAGGTTTATATGGACTTTTTATAGTTTGCTGTAAAAGATTTTAGTTGTCTCTCTTCAATCTTCTTCTGCTCTCCCCATTTCTAATTTCGAGGTTTAAAAGTTACTTTTTAGAGCCAAAAGGAAAACACAGCCACGGCTTGAGGACAGCAGGGAGAGGTGTCCTGTAAGTGTGAGTGATCGCGAGCGAGGCCACGGGGCTGTGTGCTCTCGCACAAGCATTTTACAGCCTCGCCGAGTGGAGACGGGCCTGCCCCGTGCTTCTTGGGCCTGTGTTTTGTGGAGCGCCTTTCCTGGGAGCATAGAAACCTCTGAGAGTTCTCAGGAAGGGCCCTCCAGGCCTCTCCTGGCTGGGCTGGATTGGTGGGTGCTGGCTTTGTGTAGGGGTGTAGGGCACCATGGTTGAGCGTCACCAAGCTGGTTACAGCTCTACCTGCATGGTGTGTAGATTGAGATCTACCTGATAAGAGGAACAAACCCCAGCGCCAAAGCTCCCAGGGCAGTGACATGACCACCCAGGGCACACACAGAGGACACTGCCATGGTGCCTCAGGCTTGCAGGCAATCAGCTGCCACCAGAGCCCAAGGAGGGGACTCAGGGAAGTAGGGACAGGAGCTGACAGCGTGTCACTGGTTGGTGCCGGTCTTCCTGCTGCTGCAGCGCATGCAGGTCCCTGCCTTGTCTGAGCACCAGGGCTTCCAAGGTGGATGGTCACGACTTGTCAATCATGTTGATAGCTGCTACAAAATCAATGAGCCACCCACTTTACAGATGTGGAAGTCGGCTGGAGTCCCCGCAGGACTGGAAAAACGCAGGGGACTTCTGACCAGGGTGGGTCCTGTGAGAGCTGGGTGGGTGTGGAATTAGACTCTGACAAGGTCTTTGTGTGCTAGAAAGTAGTCTTCTGTTTCCAGGAGAAAGAACAACTCAGAGCCTCCCAGCCCCATAAGAACCAGTGTGTCTGCAGGGTGGCTGTCAGTCCTGTGCCAGGGGAGGCTACGTCTTACATACCGTTATTCACACCACAAAGCCATGCTGCATCTGGCATGTGCTCAATAAATGCCTGACAAATAAATGAATGAGGCCATGCCAGGGTAGATGGATAGACGACAAATACAAACGTACATGAAACGCGTCCAGAGACTTGTGAAACCTTGAAATTCACCAAAAACGCTTCTCAAATAAAGTAGGATGTTAGCCACACTATTCCCCCTCTTCCCTCCACCATGTGAAACAACTCGACAACCGGAACAGGATCCACTGCCTCCCACTCTGTACCTAGCTTCCCCACATCAGCACGAGACTCAGGAACAGCAGAGCAGAGCCACGAAGGCAAACGCACAGAGAGCACTTCACAGGCTCCGGGAGGGCAGCAGAGACTCTCACTCTGAGCTTTTGTAGGAACAGGTGTGAGGAGGAAGTTGCTATCCTGCCCACCCTGCGATGCCCCTTGCACCCTGCTCCTGTATTTCAAATGCACTCCAATCTGACACAAAGGAGTGTGACCACTTGAAGTCAGCACACCTCCAGGTGCCCAACGGGAGAGTCAGCCTTGAGAGAATTCAGGATTCTTCCTTCTCTTTTGCCTCCTTTCTGCCAAAGTCCGGTTGTCACCTCCTCGCTGTGGAAATGGCAGCATTTAGCTGGTCTCTGAAAATGTCCTCCTCCTGCTGTACCCACCCTCCCACAGGTTTTCCAGAATGGCAGTGTTGAACCATGCCAGCTCCTCCTCAGGGTCCTCCCAAGCTGCCACTGCCTCCCAAAGTTCACATGCTTTGGAGCATGTGCATAGGTGACAAATTTCCAGAAAGTCCCTGGGTGTCCTTAGTTGAGAAGCTACATATTAAAGGGTTCCTAGCAGACAGCATGAGTCACCTGCCTGATTTCAAATCTCAGCCCTGCTGCTGACCAGCTGTGTGGCTTTGGGGGACTACTCTGACCTCCCTGGGACGAGGGGCTGATAGAGTACTCACCACCTGGGTTGCTCTGAGGGCTTAAGGGGCCCACACCCAGCTCACACTACTCAGGTATTAGTGTTAATGTTCGTAGCCACTATGCTCAGAGGCGTTTCACGCAGGAAAAGTGCATTGGCTCAGAGTCCTCACCTGCGGGCCAGCGAGCCTTTGCGTCTCTGTAAGGGCACGAGGAATAACAGTGTGCAGTGCACATACAGTGGAATATTAGTGAGTCTTAAAAAATGGAGGAAACCCTGACCCCCGCCACCATACAGAAGAACCTCAAGTACATTGTACTAAGCAAAATAAGCCATCAAAAAGACGTCCTCTGTGTGGCCCCCAGAGCAGCCAAATTCTTAGAGGCAGAACGTGGAATGATGGGTGCAGCTGGGGTGTAGCAGACATGGAGTTTCTATCTGAGAGGCTGTGGAGGTTCTTCAGATGGTCACCAGCAAGGGGAAAGTGTGTAATGCCACTGACCACGCACCCGAACACGGTTACGACAGCAATGCTATTTTATGTATATTTGACCACAGCAAAATACGTGGCTGAACTTCATCGTGCCTCGGACTCATTATCCCCTTCCCTGAAGAGCCAACGCCTTGGCTCCTCCTCGCTGCAGCTCGCAGTCCTAACCCTTCTTCAACACCCCACTGAAGCACTGCCTCCTCTACGCACCCAGGATTCCATTCCTAGATAGAGTGGCCAAAGCCATGCCCCTGCCACATTCCTTCTCAGGGCCCTTACTAGAAAGTACGGCCTTCCTGAAGGTGGAATCAACGTCTGCAGCTGGCACCGTGGTATAGCCCCAGCCCAGGGCTTTGCACATAGAGGGCCTTGGCTTTTAAAGCTGTGTGGAAAAATGAGCAGACTCAAGTTCATCACCAGATCTCTTTTATACAGTCTTCAAGAATCCAGCAGGATTGTCACACTCAGCAAAGCCGCACCCCCTGTGCAGGACCTGAGGTCCAGAAAGCTGTCATTCAAAGTTAGCCGAGAGATCCAAGCAGCTCCTCTGCAAAGAGGAATTCCAGAGGGGCTCCAGCACGCTTTGCCTCAGCCGAGGACCAGCTACTCTGTGAAGCTAGTAGCACTGGTCCCACTCCACAGCAGGGAAAGCATTGGAGGACATCACAAGATTACCCAATGTTCAAGTTCAAACAGATTCAGAGCCAGGGCTGAATCGGCGGCCCCCTGTGGCTGACCTTCCCTGCGGCCCTCACTGCCTCCTCTGCTGCGGGGATGCCATCCAGGAGACATCAACTCAGCGCCTTGCTTGGAGTAGCCGGGTTGGTACTGGGCAGAAGAACCTGCGAAGCGTGTTAGAGAATATTGAACCCAAAGGCTGTGAGCACCCTGTGCGTGAACCATGCCGGCGTCTCCAATGGGCAGCGTGCCAGGACAGTCTGTGGTCAAATCACCCAGCTCTCCCTTTCCTCATCTGTGAAAATGGCAGCTCTCTTAACCAAATTTCCTGCCCTTTATTTGTGTCTTAAAATATCCAGGAGTTTTGAAAAATGATTTTCCTTGTGGCAAAACAATTCTAAAACTTAAGTTTGCAAAATGCTGTTTTAAGCCTGAGAGCCAACCCTGGAGTCAAAGTCCGCATGATAAGCAGAGAGATTCCACACTCTGTCAAAGGATGGGATTCCAAACAGAAAGTGACAAGTGGGCCAGAATAGGAAGAGAGCAGAGTCTTCCAAAGCCAGAGATGGACAACAGTCCACAGAGAATGGGGAAAGACAGCCAGCCAAGGGCTCTGTGTGAGGACCAATGCTTCATGAAGGCGGCAATCCAGCAGGATGGACCTGCCTTGTCCTGACCCGGGAGCCACTCTCTGAAGATGTGGGACACACCACTAGCTGGGGTTCATCACAGGAGCCGGCAGCAACCTCATGAGGGCCACAGCTTTGGCTCTTGGTCAATGGTGGTCACTTCTCCCCGAGCAGAGTGAGAAGACCTCCTGGCAGGGGTGGACTCTTGATCAGTATCCTCTGAGACCAGACCAGACATTGAGGAGCTGCTGGGAAACCTGGGCTTTGTCACTGTTTCTGACTTCTGTGCCCGTCCCCATCCTCGTTTCCAGGGTTAGGGAAGTCCAGGCAATACACAGAAATACACAGGAACAGACAGGAGCGGGAAAGAGCAAAACAGGAAGTCATACCATAAATTAGGGTTGGAAAATGCTGGTGGAAATCAAAGCCAACAGGGCATGGTGGCACTCGCCTGTAATCACTCCCAGTGGCTCAAGATGCTGGGACCGGAGGATCACAAGTTCAAGGCCAGCCTGGGCAACTTAGTGAGACCCTGCCTCTAAATAAAAATAAAAAGAGCTGGGGTTGTGGCTCAGTAGTTAAGCACCCCTGGGTTAAATTCCCAGTACTGAGGAGGGGGGAAATCAAGGCAAGGGAGTCGTGCACGATAGCACCACCTGTCATCCCAGCTACTTTGGCAGAAAGAGTGCAAGTTCCAGGCCAGCCTCAGCAGTTTAGCAAGACACTGTCTCAAATTGAAAAAAAAAGAGGGGGCGGGCACTGGAGGTGTAGCTCATTGGTAAAGCACTCCCCTAAAAGGGCAGGCTAAGAGAAAAGGACTCTAAGCGGAAGCGCTGTCACACTGGCATGTGGTCATGGCAGAACTCCATGGCACTGTAGGGAACAGGTATCTGGACACCTAGGGATGAGCCCCAGAAGTAGGATGGAGATGAGAGCACCCGGTGGCAGCAGGAGCAGTGGGCACACAGTGAGGAGGCCAGAGAGTGCAAGGCGATGGAGAGTGCCAGCCTGGAAGGACGTGAATCAGACCCACCAGGCACACAGATTAGGCCTGGGGGCCTGATGTGGCTCAAGCGTTGGGGAGGGGAATGAGATCCAGACGAGAGTGGCTCCACATGACCTGCATCTCACAAGGCTTCCACTGCCAACTGTGTAGGGATAAGCATGCCCCAGGCTTCCTGCAGGCAGAAGATAAGGGTGGCTTGAACCCGCATGGGGTGAAATCTGAAATTACAATTGGAAGGTGCAGCCAGTCCGGCTTCCCAACACACTGAGTGACACAGACCAGCCAGCTGTCCTGTGGTTTGAGCAGCTCTGTGGGGGAAGCCTCAATCCACCGAGATGGGAAAGATGGTAGAAGATGTGGGGTGAGGGGAGGAAGAGGAGGAATTGGGGCTTGGACATGATAGGAGAGGTTTCTTGGGAATTCAAGGGCAAATATCAGATTCGCAAATGACCACCAAGAACTGGACTTGGGGAGAGATGAGCTGGAGATGTGCACGCAGGTGTTGCCGGCGGGCAGGTGATGTCCAGGTGTCGCTGGCAGACAGGTGATATCACCACAGCAGCAAGTCAAGACATAGTGGGGGGAAGGATGCAAAGCTGAAATTGGTCCCTCTGAAGCTGAGTGGCTGAGGAGATCAGAGGAGGCAACAAAGGACCCCACGAGAAAGTGTCCACTGACCCAGAGGCTAAACTAAAAGAACATGGTGATGGGAGGCAGGGAGAGGGCATCTCTGGGAGGAAGGGTGGCCGGAGGGCTCCTGTGAGCCCTTGATGGGACCCAGCAGGAGGGAGCAACACGGCTAGGGAGGAAGGGCAGCTCGGGATGGTGGCCTGTAGAGGAAGGTTCAAGGGGGCAGGAGGTGACTCAGGTGGAAACATGGCCGCCCTTTCAAGGAGTTTTGCATTAGGTGTAAGAATCTGGGGGTAGCTCAAGGGAAAATGGGGCTAAGGACACGCTTCTCTTCGTTTGTTCGATTACCTTTGGAGGGGAGAAGTAGTGGCAGATGTGTGAGCGGAGGAGGATGCCAGTGGAGATAGGCTGACTGGCACAGGACGAAAGTGCGTGTGGCTCCTCTGGGGCGCGAGGGACACAGAGGGCCACATCCCGCCAGGAAGAGGTGGTGCTGGTGATTTGTGCCCTATCATCAGTGTCGCTCCACTCTTCCTAGCAAACTAGGACACAAGATCACCAGCTCCTTGATCCTGAGCATTGGGGAGGTGCTGAGGCTTGCGGGAGAGCGAAGATGTGAAATACATCTGGAGGGGGCCAGTGAGGGGCCCCAGAGAACGCCAGGCAGCTGCAGCTGCCCCCGTGAAAGTAAAGCCCACTCAAGGAGAGGCCAAGCTCAGTGGCTGTCCTTGGTACCACCCACATTCAGCCGCCCAGGCAAAGACGAACCTGAGGAAAAACATGAGTGATGGACCCAGAGGATGAAGGGCCATGGTTTACACAACTCAGCATGTGCATCATTCACATAGATGATGGTTCGCTGACGCATGCAGCCATGTCACACTTGGCTCACAAGTGACACTGAAAAAACAAATCCAGTGGCTGCACCGTTGCGGGGACAAGAAGGAACGCCAAGCCAAGCCTGGTGCTCCGTTGGCCATTGGAGGCTGGCGCACTCTAAGGCCAGGCCGGCTACCTTGCATCTCCCTGCAGTCAGGCATTGGCCCTGAGAGTCCTCGGGAAGCCCTTCACCCAGGGCTGGACTGGGACCCTCCTTCGCCCTCTCAGAGACTAAAAGGGAGCAGGAAATGATGTGGGGAGGGCTCTGGCTCCACAGACCTGAAGATGCTGCTGCGGTGCCTGCACAGCCCGCAGGACGGGCTCCCCTGCAGCCCACTCAGATGTCAGTGCGCCACACTGAGGCTCCACCCTTCCGGTGCTGAAAAGGCCTTTCCCTTAAGAAAAGGTAACCTCTGCTTCCAAACTCCCCTATGTGGCAAAAGGTGTTGTCAATCGGATGTCAGACCCCAGCTCCTTTGTGAAAGTTTGCAGCTCAGGACGCAGCAAGCTAAAAGCCCTGCCCCAGCGCTTGCACGTGTGCTACTGTGGCCCTTCAAAGCCCCCACCGCCATCGGGCTCGGTCAGACTGGCTTCCGGAGAGCTGCAGGGGGGCCGGGAACCCTCCCCCAGGACACCCTTGGCTTTTGAACTTTAAGGAGGTCAGGTCCGGGTCACTTTCCATGAAAATGCTCTGTTCTTTGAAATTCTGTTTTCTCAAAGATGAAGGGGGGAACATTGCTGGCTTGCAGAGGCAGAGACACCCGCAAAACTACCTCTGAGTCCTTTGCCTTTTTTTTTTCAGGTGTATTATAAAAGTTTGTTAAGTAAGTTGCAAAATATGCTGATTTTCTGCATTTAAATAACTGTAAGGAGAGCCTAAAATGAGGTGTACTTAGAATTCAATTATAGCTGTCTCCTTGGGAAGAAACCCTTCCTCCACCAGACCTCACTGAGAGAGGCCAGGAGCGAGCCCAGGGGAGCCCTGCTGTCCCGCAAGGTCTCCATTTGCTCTTCAGGTTGAGAGGGTCCGCTCCGGCTCCGCTCGGTTGTATCACGGATCCCCCAGCGGAAGGTCAGGAAGTCTAAGCCACTCGCACAAGCTCACACAATCAGTAAGTGGCTGAGGTTCCAAACCAATAAAATAAATAAAGCCGCACTCAGCCAAGGGGTTTTCTGGTGACCGAGGTGACACGATTTTATCTTGCGGTTTCCTGTTCCCATATATTTTGGTCTACTTCAGTTACTTGTTTTCCTCTCAGGCAGATGGAATTGCGCTGTGTGGAAAGCAAAGTCTGCAAGAGCCTCTTTTCCTCTTGAAATTGCCCCTCGGATTTTGGTGTGTCCAGAATTCCACAACAGAGGTTTCCAGTCCAGACAAGTGTTTGTGTGAATGCTTCCTCTAGGTCTGGCCTTCTGTGAGGCAGGGGTTTTAAGGAGGATTAAGATAAGTTAGTTTATAGGCACAGTGTCCAACTGACCCCGAATTCCACCCCGCACGCAGCAGGCTCAGGGTGCCCTGTTGATAAACACATCTGCCTGGAAATGTCTTGAAGGATCCAGACTGTTTCTCCCTTGCCTTTGTCATCTTACAAGTCACCTGAGGCTGCAGCCTGGCTTCCGAACTCGTCATGTCACGGAGGCAGTTCCGTGTTGAGAGTAGCCCTCCCTGGAACAGGGCAGGGCTCCCCAAGCGGGTGTGCAGGACTCCCACCACGGTGAGGTCATGCTGTTCCCAGAGCCATCGGAGCAGAACCCCATCCAGTCCTCACACTCCCCTCTGAGCTGCTCACCTCTGTGGTCCACACTTCACAGAAGAGAAACTGAGGCTCTGAAAGGCCCCCTGCAGCACCCAAGATGGCACAGCCAAGACCTGCAGGAAGGACCCCAGCCCAGGGGCTCAGCCTCAAAGCCCACTGCTGGGCAGTGCCCCGTTGTGCCATCAGCACAATCCTCGCTTGCCACACCTCTGATCCATGTTCTTGGTGGTTCCCTGGCTCTCCCCACCTCTTCTGTGCCATGTACTCAACGAGTCCAGCATGAGCCTGGCACAGGGCGGCCCTCATAGACCCTCCTCCCACGAGTGAAGGCAGCAAGTGCTCCAGGAACAGTGCCCTCAGCACTCAAGTCTTCAGTTACCCATAGGACGTCACATAAAGTGTCCATTTATTAGAAGTGACCAGAAAGTCGAGGAGTGAACAAAGCTTTTTGTTCCTCCGACAATGGCAGGAACAAGAGGTGGTATTTTACCAAACTCTTCTGCTCTGGGAGCCCAGGATAGGCACAGATTCACAGAAACAGGGGGCTTCCCTGGGCACGTCCACCAAGCCAAACGCCTCACCACTTGCGGAGCTTTGCCCACCAGGAAGAGGAAAGCCGCTCATCTCGTTTTGGCTCCCAGGGAGGGCTGGCACCTGAGCAAGACAGTCTGTGTTTATGCTGCACCTCAACTTGATTCCCTGCAGCTGACAGGCAGCCTGCCGTGGGTGCTGTCTGCCAAGGGCTCACCTCATTGCTCGGCTTTGCTGAGAGGACCAAGTCTTACCTGGTACCTGGATGCCAGAGTAGTGCAGCCCTGGTCCCGACTGGACTCTTGCAGCCAGAAGGGTGGAGCCTGGGGTTCAGAACGCTCCTGATATGAGCAGACCATCTGCCCTGTCTGCTGGGAGGTGCCACCAGCCCAGCCTCATGGGCTTCTGTCCAGGACACTTGTTTCTGAGGGGCTGAGCAGCCTACGTGGGAGTGAGCGCTGTCCTGGCGCCCTGTGTGACTTCGATCAACATCAGTGGTGACAGGGTCTTGCACTTTAGACTTCTCCAGACACAAAATTAGGGAGACAAACACCCTTGTTTCTCCTGTGGAATGAGAGCCCGGCCCCAAGGTTGGCACCCAGCAGGAGCTGGAATTCCACATCTTTACCTCCCAGTTGGCTATGGCTTCAGCGGCCCTCAGGGTTCTCCTAAGAAAGTCGTTCACTTATTGACCCAGTCAGATGCTCCTGAGTTCCTCTTCACTCGCACTCAGGCATTTATGGCCAGGTTTGTGTGGAGAGGAGGGCGTAGAGTGCAGCGGACCTGGGCCAGCCCATCCATGTTCCTAATCTGCTAAGGGCCTGGGCAGCGAGTGAGGTGGGTGTGCAGTGTGCAGCTGAAAGGAGCAAAGCTGGCAGGGCTCTGGGAAGTCCACGCAGCAACACGCAGCCCTTACAACGCAGGCTGGGCGTCTGGCCTAGGCTGGAATATTTGTGGAAAAACAGATAAATAAAATAAGAATTGAAAGTGGGTGTGTGCCAGCTGTTACCAGTGGCCAGCCAGAGAGAGGGAGAAGGCTGACAGGTGGGCGCAGTCACTGCCATGAGCCAGACAGCACAGTGACGGAGTCTGGACAAGGGACTGAAGGTTGTGAGACCTTGGATGGTCCCCAGCCTGAGAGAGGTCTGGTGGGACGAGCCTGGGAAAGACCACTCTGCAGAGGAAGAATGGACAGCAGAGCAAGACCAAGACCGTCCAGGTCAGGAGCTGGATGCATGCAACCTAGAGGGAGGTGCAGAGAGGAGAAGGAAGGACGAGAGGGGAGCACCCCTCCCAGCCACCCAGGCTGGAGGGCGCTGGGCTGAGTGTGTTTCTAAGCCAGGCTCTCCAGGCTGTAGGTGGCCCTCACCGATGAGTTCTGTGTGGCACAGCCATTGCTGGGGCCACAGGCAGCGTAAGGCGTCAGCATGAGTGTCACACCCAATCTGGAAGCGTGGAGGCCTCCGCATGGCAGCGGACACTCCCGGAAGTGAGTGGGCCCTCGTGGCTGTCTTCATGCCCTTGTCTGGGCAGCTGTGGGAGGAGTGTGCAGTCATTAGGAGAGGCAAGACTACAGGATGCAGAAGGAAGGACGAACTGACATTTGGTCGTGTTAAATCTGAGGTGCTGTGGAGAAATCCAAGAGGAGAGGAAAAGCAAGCAATTGGGACCCAGAGGACAGGGAGCTCCTGGCTGGGAATGCCATGGGGAGGAGGTAGAGAGGTCAGGGTGAGAGGCCTCAGGTGACATGAGAGGAAGGAGATACCTGGGGCAGAATGACAGGACTGGGCAGAGAACCAAGGCACCTGAGAAGGAGTTCTAGACAAGCAGGAATAGGCCAGGGAAGCCCACACGGGGAACTGGTTGAAAAATAACACGGTTAATGCGCCACCAGGGTTTGGGTTCAGAAAAAGCTCCGGAGTTGGGTGAGAGGAGACAGAGGGAGGCGAGAGGGGGCGAAGGTGGCGGAATGCTTGGTTTTACCTTCTTCCATGTTTACAGGTGTTTGAAGCATTAGCTCAGTGATAGGAAGGAACTAGTGTGAAGAGGAAGGCTGGATGGTAGGAAAGGAGCAGAGTTCACGGAGGCTCCAGGAGGAATGGATTTAGACCCAGGAGGGCTGAGCCAGGAGAGGCGCCTCCCACTGAAGCCAGAGGAGAGCAAAGGGTGCCACACATAAGGCCAGCTCGCGGACTGAGGGACCTCAAAGGGTCAGAGTGTTACCGTTGGTTTCCAAGGTTCTCTGTTAAGCGCGTGGCACCAGGTGGCCAAAGTTGGACAAAATTGGGGACAATTTGCCAGGTCCCAGCAGGTCACAGGAGTGGATGCATCCAGTGTGGCCTGGGACAGCCAGTTGGAAGCCAGCCTTCTTCGGGGACTCTCTGGGGTAGAGGCAGACTCTTCACTGGATCTGGGATTCTGTGGACTTTTCTTTGTGCTAATAATAAAACATCAAACTCTCTGTAGTATCATAGGATCAGGTCTTGAAGGCAGCTACCTGGTCCAGTTTCCTACCCTTATTTACATGAAAAGGAATACATGTAAATGCTTGTGGGCTCATAGCACGATTTTGGAAACAGTCTAAACTATCTCTCAGTTCTTTTCAGAGGAAAATCAGAGATTTTTGAAGCCCTTTGAGAACACGTATTGAAAAGTCCTATCCAGGACTCCTCAACCTCTAAGCCCCCAAGGTGGCTAACTTTCCTCATGGACTTCATATTTCAATTGTACCACACTCAGTAGTTTTGCATTAATTAGTCAATCTTGCATTTGTTCATCACATCTCCTACGTCATGGGAGAAGGTGGGGGTCACAAGTCAAGAACTGAACCCCGGGCGGTGGTGTGGCTCGGAGGTAGAGCATTTGCTGGCATGGAAGAGTCTTAATATCTCTTTTTAAATACTGAACATTAAGTCATGTTGGAATTTTACTCAAGAATACATCTCAACACAGAAATTGAAAAACTCCACAGTAGGGGTGAAGTGGTAGCTCAGCAGTTAGGGTGCTTGCTTGGCACGTCTGAGACCCAGGTTGGAACCCCAGCACCACATACACAACAAAGTGTCGGAAAAACAAAGGCCAGATGGAAAAATAAATAAAATTGGTTCTCTCTCTCCCTCTCTCTTAAAAAAAAAAAGATAAAAGGAAAAAGAAGAAGAAATACAGCAATAACACACCTTTCCAAGGGAGCTCCTGTGAACATCTGTGTCCCAGGTGAAAGAGCATGGACGCTGCAGCTGCAGGCCACCTGGCCACCCCCTCGCCCTGCCCAGTGTGATCCTGACCATGGTTCTCCTTGAACTCAGCCTGCTTGGTCTTCCACATGACCACAGCAATTAAGAACAACCCTCCCCGCTTCTGCAGAGGTGATTGGAATACGCCTCTTCTTACTCTTTCATACTCAGTACATCACAGGCTTCCTGGAAGCCTGCTGTGGATGCTCTGCCTCCCACGTTGATGTCATCGTTAGAGGCTGCCTCATGCAAGGCTCTGTTTGGAAATTAAGCAGGTGTGCATTTGTGTGTCTTCTGTTTCAGCTGTGAGCTTGCGGTGGACACGTGCACACGAAATGAAGGAATGAATATAGTTATGTTGAAATAAACAGAATTCAATGAAAACAAGAATTCCATAAAAGTTGCTTTCGGGCTGAATCACTGGAGCCCGCCGCAGCAAGGGCTGCCCTCAGGCTTAGGGCACCAACAGGAGTGGTGCGGGTTCCTCATCTCTTCACAGTCGTGCCCTCGGGCAAGCGCTCGAGCTCTCAGCTCAGTGCTTACGGTCACCTCTAGCCCTTTGCTTTAGGCCTGGCTTAAAGCAAATTGAACCCACAGCCTTTTTATCTCTTATTTTGAGATGGCGTCCCACTAAGTTGCGAAGTTGCGAAGAAGGCTAGCCTTGAAATTGCAATTCTCCTGCCCGTGACCCGTGACCCCCACAGTAGCTGGGATTATAGGTGTGTACCACTGCACCCAGAGCCTGGCTGCTTTTTTAAGGTGAACTTGAGACAGTAATGAAGTCACTTCGAGTCCTGGGTCCCACTGACAATTTCATTTGGATATTGCTTCCTCCTCCAGGTGCAAGTCTATGAGCCATACTGTCTTTGAACACTGGTTAATTTGTAATGCCAACTGAATGCTGTGAGGGAAATGGGGATTGGACCAAGGGGTGCTTAGCCACTGAGTCATATTCCCCAGCCTTACCTTTTTTTTTGTTGTTGTTAATTTTTTATTTCTATTTTGAGACAGGGTCTCACTAAGTTGCTTAGGGCCTTGCTAAGTTTCTGAGGCTGGCTTTGAACTTGTGATCCTACTGCCTCAGCCGTCCGAGTCGCTGGGATTACAGGCATGCACCATTGCTCCTAGCTCAGACTAAATCTTAAAATACCAAAACAAACTGAAGGAAGGTGGCAAAATGTCATGCTTACTTTAAAGACAAGATTCAGAGACTTTGCATCTTCCTATAATCCTAAACCTGGCCATCAGGCCATGGGCCAACCACATGCCCTAATTAGTCAGTGTTCACTAGGTCAAGGAGGCCAGGTCTAAGGATCAGAGCATACTGAGCACATCAGTTAGGCAAGTGTGACAGCACCACACCGTTGGGTCTTTAAGTCTGAGTGAGAGCTCCAAATCCTTGCACACAAGGCAGGTGTGCACTGGCCCGCTGGCTCCTGCGGTGTCCACTCTCCGATAGCACGCTCAATGACACCACAAGGCACCGTGACCGTTCCCTGCTCTGCAGAGGATCATCCCTTCCGGGGAACACTGGCACTTATAGTGTCACGCACAGCACCACATGCTGACACCCTACACATGAGCAACGACCCAAGCAGCCCTTCTAACTAACATCCATACCTCTCAATGGAAGAAATCATGCTGAGCGACTTTAGCCAAACTCAGAGAGTCAAGGGCTGAATGGTTTCCCTCATTTGTGGTGGCTGGAGCTGAACCCATGCTTGGGGGAGAGGAAGATAAACTCATGGATTAGAACCGTAGAACAAAAATGCAATTTGTTAATATTTATGAGACACAGTTACAAGACACTTCATAAGATATTTGAACAACTGTACTGCATGCCTTTACATTTACAAAAGCGTAAATATTTAATTCTATTAATGTATATCACAGAATAACAAGGGATGATGGGAAGGGAGGAGAAGGGCAAATGTTGGAAACGAGATAAAGCAAGGTACATTCCAAGCATTTATAATTATGTCATTGTATGTATTACAGTCATGTATATAAAAAGTGTTCTTCATAAGTGTAAGAATTAGGACATTGAACTTGGGTTTTTGTGGGAAAATATAGGACCTAGAAGAGCGGCAAGGGATAAGAGGATGGGAGCGGAGACGTAGGGGGTGCAGGGGAGTGGGGATCTTGACCAAATTACATTGCTGTATTGTGTGCATCTAGGAATATGTGACAGCAAATCCCATCATTATGTAAAATCATTAGGATGTTTCACAGTGTCCACAAAAAGCCAACAGATACCTGACCCATTTTTCCAAGGTAGTGATGTTAGCACGCATGAAAGACAGAGGAGGTAAATTCACCTGGCACTTTCTGAAGTTCACCAGAGACAAGAAAATCCATGCAGGATGAGAATTGGACTTCTTCAGTAGTTTGTTAACCACACACTCACACACACAGAGGCCCATGAGAGAAAAAATGATAAAGAGTACTCATGCTACACAGTTAGAATTTTATCCTAAAATCTGTTAAAAAAAATCACCTCTCTAGTTTTCAAAAGCAAAGACTGAAGAATCCTAGCCGGCAGCAGCAGCTCCTCCGGCAGGAAGCCCCTGCCTCCTGAAATGCAGTCCTGGATTTTCCTCAAGAAAATGGAGCTCAGCTGAGGCCAGGGCCACACCCAGGAAGTCAGCAAGTGAGCTGGGTAGCAAGAAGTTCCTGCTCTCAGTTCCAGGGAAACCTCCTGGCTCTTCCCAGCAATTAATTCTTACAGCATTCATGTCAGTTACCAAATACTCCAGGACTTCACAAAAACGCACTGAGTAAAACTGAGCCTCCCATCATGATGCTCCTCACTCGCCTCCTATGGAGAGAATCCAAAAGCAAGAACTGGAATGAAAGAAAGAAAACAAAAACTAAGCAGGCGAGGGCGCAGAAGCCACCACTGTGCCACCCGCGCCTTGTAGTCTCCAGGCCAATGGGCTCTTGGACGCTCAGGGTAGCGCTGCGGTGCACGCAGGAGCATGGCATGTGCCCTGCAGGTGGTGGGGTTCTGGTTTTTCTCTTGGCTCTCAAAGCTCACCTGCACCATGGATGGTGGTAGTAGTGGGGACACAGT
Source organism: Aplodontia rufa (assembly GCA_004027875.1). Classification (NCBI taxonomy): domain Eukaryota; kingdom Metazoa; phylum Chordata; class Mammalia; order Rodentia; family Aplodontiidae; genus Aplodontia; species Aplodontia rufa. The sequence goes on from PVKS010000998.1 coordinate 31,044, forward strand.
CACGAGTGGTCAGGTGACAGCCACGACAGGAAGATGTGAGTGCAGAGACATCAGCTTCGTAAGAGCCACCACACTCCTTAGCAAGGGCAAGCCAGCCGGGTACACGGGTACAGTGCCCACGCTGGGTAGCAGGTCCACTGTGACAAGGGGAAGCCCAACTCATGTGTTCAGTGTGCAAATCACTGCAAGGTGATAGACCTCTGCTTCCCAGGGCAACCAGTCAGGCTGGGCGAACAGTGAGGCTCCGTGCCTGGAAACTGCAGCCCACACCAGTGAGGACCGGGGGTGGCAGGAAGAACAGACCCAGTGAGGCACCCTGTGGGTAGAGCTCTCCAAGGCTCTGTGTGCAGCCCACGAGTCTCGGGCTGGGGGTGGGAGTGGGCAAGCCCACTTGAGCCCACTTGGGTGGGACAGAAGCAGCAATATGCAGTGTGAGTGTGGACCAGCCGCCTTCCACACCCTTGACCTCCAAAGTCGCATCCCTGTTGGATTAAATGCCCAGTTCCCCACTCACCTTCTCTAGTACCGACTTACTGACCCTCACGGCCCCCAGTGCCTCCCAGAGGGAGACCTTCCTGGATGGGCTCAGTTCTGCACCAGCTTTTCAGATCCAGCCAAGTTCCCAAAGCCCACCTGATGCTCCATCCGCCCTCAGATAAGGATGTCCTCCCTCCTCACCCTCCTGGAGAAATGCAATTGATCCCAAACGAGACTCAGTAAGTCACCCCTCATCCACAGTGGCAGTCACTTGTAGTCATGACTTGTAGTCATGGTCTGAATTCCAGAAACAGACACTTCATACATCTTAAACTGCCTGGGATTCTGAGTGACATGATGAAGTCTCATGCCATCCATCCCCTGGGGACCTGAACCTCTTTGTGCTGCATGTCCACACTGTGTCCTGCTCGTTGGTCATCTGGTAGCTGTGTTAGTCAACTTTCTGTTGCTGTGCAAAACGCTCAGGGAAATCCATCGCAAGAAGGAAAGTTTCATTTTGGTTCACAGTTTTGGAGGTTCCAGCCCAGGGTCATTGGGACCTGCTGCTCTTAGGATTGTGGCAAGGCTTTCTATACCACAGTAGAAGAAAAGAATGGGGGATGCTGCTCATGTCATCGTGGCCAGCAAGTGAAGAACAATGAAAGAGCCTGGGGTCCCAGTAGCCCTTCAGTGCACACCCTTTATGTCCTAACCATGAGGCCACGCCTCCTGAAGGTTCCACTACCTCCCATCAGTGCCACAGGGGGCTTCTGGGACACTGAAGATCACAGCCATGACCATGGTCATCTTGATTATCAGGTCAGCCATGGCGGTACCCCAGAGCGTGTGCTCAAGTAACCCTTACTTTATTTAACGATGGCCGCAAAGCCCAGCAGCAGGGATGTCACCAATGTCACGAACGTTGCTATAATTGTTTCTGCTCATCAACTGCAGTTCATCTCTTGCAGAGCTGAATTTATAAGTTAGACTTCATTGCACATATGCACACACAGGAAAACCGTGTTCTAGGCTTCGTTCAGAGTTCCCAGTATCCACTGGGGGTCTTGGAAAGCACTTTTGAGGGTGGGGGCACTGGTCTCCCTCGGGCACTTTCCTTAACAGGAATTTAGAGTCTGGCAGCATTGGAGGTGGCAAAGCTGAGAACCTGGCGTCATCAGGGTTGGTTCCTGTAGGCTGTGAGGAAGGATGGTCCCAGGCGTCTGAGCTGGCTTCTGGCGGCTGCTGCCATCTCCACTGACCTTGGCCTTTCACATCAGCAACCCAGCCTTCACCGTCACTTGGAGTTTGCCCTGTGTGCATCCTTCCCAGCCTCCCCCTTTTCTAAGAACACCCATCATTTGGCTTAGGGCCCCTGATGACCTCATCTTAACCTGATTATCTTCAGTGACCCTGTTTCCAGATGGGGGCAAAGGCCTAGGAGTAAGGACTTAACCGGATCTTCTGGAAACACATTTTGGCCTGGAAGTCCCCCTTTACCTTGCCAGGCTCTGCCTATCCTTTCCAGGCAGAGCCATACCAGCCTCCCAGGGACTTGGATTCTGACTTATAGTCGTGCCACCCCTAGCTCATGGGTGATTCGCTGAGATTCCTGCTCCATTGCTCATGTGAGGGACCGGGAAAACGAGTGTGCTGGGTCCCACACAGAAACTCCGGGCAGGTAACAGAAGGAAGACGGCTTCCCACCTTCTGCTCTGCCACTGTCCCTCTGAGGCTGTCCACGCCTCCTCCTCCATCTCCCACAGCACTGAGTGGGGACATGGGCACTGCAGGAAGCCAGAAGCGAAGGACCTGGCCCTCGGCATGCCCAGGAGGGCCCTGGAGCTGCCCAGGGCTTGGGAGCAGATGAGTGGCTGCCTTTCATGGCCCCAGTCGGTGACTTGCTTGGTGTGCCCCCAAGTCCACTCTCCTCCCAGTTCAGGATGGGCTTTTCTCGCCCCCACAGCTCAGAGCTGGTGCTTTCATCAGTATCTCTGGGTCACTAATCTCTTGACCCTTCAAGTGAATCCTTGTAAACATTTTTAGCATTTAAACAAAAACATCACTAACTGCTGTCAGGCCAGCCCTCCCTTAGCAGCGGGAGGAAAAGCTTCCTGGCTTGAATGAGTGCCCTGGGTTCAGTAGGCTGTGGTCTCAGGTTTCAAGGTGTGTTTCCTGAGACTGAAGGGCAAACATCCTGTGCTTCATCCTAGGCTGCACCTTCTAATTGACAGGCACAGCACAAAGGAAGCCAATGCTTTATCTGGCCCCAGAGATGCCACACATATGCTCCTCCTGTCGCCACAGCACCTGTGAGTCACTGAGGCTCATTCCTACCAAACCTGGCTCCTTTTGCAGACCTCCTCCTCCTGGGGAAGACCGGGCCACAGCTGGGAAGGGGAAGTGGAATTATTCCCTCTGCTGTTCTCAAATTCCAGCTTCACTGGGATGTCGCTCACAGAGCAGAACATTCAGCCTCTTCAAACACACAAGCGGTGGTTTCTGCATGGTGCTGTGCATGCAAGCGTCCCCACCATCTAATTTTAGAACCTCTCATCCCCCAAAAAGAAACCCTGCACCCTGCGCAGTCAGTCTCCACCCGTGTCCCCAGCACCCATCATTCTATTTTCTGCATTTCTGGATAGAGGAATATTAACATGAGAGATAGGATCAGATATTTAGTGCTATGCTCAGCAAACAAGGACAAAATACAAAGACCCAACGCTAATTCACTTCAGTTTTCTAAGGAATATCATTCTGTGCGATTAAAGAAAAATTGTGACTTTTTATCAGGACAGATGATATGCAAGTGCTGTTTCTGAGAGAGACAAGAGACAGAGGTGGGAGCAGGTAGATTCCCACTCCAGAGTCCCCATGTGATCTGGCCTCACAAAACGGGCAACTCCGGAGGTTGGTCCTTGGGCAAGACTGGGTCCCTGGAGCACCACAAATTAGCAGCAGATTCTGCTGGAAGAGCCTTCCTGGCAGATCAATCTTCCCGTGATCACAGCGCTGGGTGGGCCAGCCCCAGCAGGGGTGAACTGGAGGGCAGGGCCGGAGTCTGGCTTCTCCAGGCTTTCTCGGCCTGCACTGTGTTGAATAAGATTAGTCACTGAGTAAATACCTCACAGTGACGGCCTGGACGCTTGGAAATCGTAGCTCCAGGTAGGGGAAAGGCAGACACATATCCGTTCTTGCTTTCAATATTTATTGACGGTATTCGCAGAAGCACACGACAACAGAGCTCCGTGGAGAAAATTACAAAGCAGATGTAGACACTGTCCTAGGGGGCTTCAGTCACCGCAGGATATGTGCAGGGGTGGGAGAGAAGGCTGGTCCACCACGGCACAGAAGAGGGCAGCCATCCTGCAAAGCCCAAGTCCTGGCAGGAACGGATGTGAGGAAGGGAACACTAGCCACCCAGCCCGCCAGCAGACACACGTGCTGGAGCGTACACACCCACACACGCACACACAGTCCCATGCACTCACACACACAGCCATACACACACACACACACACGCAAACACACAGTCGCATGTATTCACACACACAGCTACACATTCCCCCCACAGTCACACACATGCACTCACATACTGTCACACACACATGCACTGGTCACACACTATCACATGCACATGGACTCACAGTCACTCACACACACAGCCACACACACCCCCACACAGTTACACACTCTCACACACAGTCATACATGCAGCCACCCCTCACACACAGTCACACGCACATGCACTCACAGTCACACACGCAGCCATATACACACACACACACAGAGTCACTCACACTTACACACAGCCACATACATATGCACACATGCAGGCACACAGTCACACAAATTCACACACACACAGCCACGGTTACACATACTCATGCACAGTCACACACACTCACACTGTCACATGTACACCCACACCCACAGTCACATGCTGCTCACTCACACAGTCACATGCATACGCACATTCGTACACAGCCATACATGCAAACACTTACGTATGCTGTTTTTACACACCCACATACACCTGCACAGAGTCTCATACATGCCTAAAGTCACAATCACACTCAAATATACACACTCATACATTCATATACATGCATTAATCCATACTCACAGTCATGTATGCACACTCATACACAGTCACATACACACATATACACTCACTGATGTGTGCATATATGTGCATTCACAGTCACACCATACACTCATGCATAGTTCTGCGCACACACACACACACATACACACAGTCACACTCACACTCTCACAGTCACACACACACTCACTGAGCCCCTCACAACTGAGTGCCACTTCCGGTATGATTTCCACTAATAGTGCTGTATGCATTTTCTCCTCGAGCTGCAGTGACCTGATCAGATGGGACAGTCATTATCCTCTTTTCCTCCAAAGAAGCAGTGACTTCAGATCTCACGTAGCCAGCACAAAGCGGATCTGTACCAAGAGTCATCCCGACTCACAGAAGCGTTGCTGCACCGCCTCTGGGAACAGTTGCTGCATGGTGGAGCCAGAGAAGGGAGGCTCAGGGAGGAGGGAGGGCAGCTGGGGTAGCCAGAGGTTAGCAACACCAAGCCCCCGCTTAGATCAATGGCATGGAAGCCAGGTGCCTACCTCTATGGATTCAGGGAGGATAAAAGGCTGCCTGGGCCAACCAGACCCCTCCAGTGCACAAGCAGCACACCTGCGCTGTGAGCAAGGTGACCAAGAGCCCATCCTCTCCTCTAGTGAGCCGTTCCCAAGCCCTGTCTGTCTAGTCAGAGGCACAGGGAGGAAGAAAGGGAGAGCCTCAGGCCAAAAGGCCAGAAGGGAGGTCCCTTCCCCTTCCCTTTCCTCTTCCCCCCCTTCCTCTTCTCTTTCTCCTTCTTTTTGTTTCGTGTTTTTGTTTTGTTTTGTTTGTACCAGGAATTGAACCAGGGGTGCCTCATCACTGTGCCACATCCCTAGTCCTTCTTTATTTTTTATAGAAAGGATTAGCATCTCACTAAGTTGCTGAGGCTGGCTTTAAACTTGTGATCCTCCCTGCCTCAGTCTCCTGAGCTGCTGGGATTGCCAACGTGCACCATCCTGCCCCGCCAGAAGGAAGACTACTGAGGCCCACGAACAAATGGCAGCGGAGAGCAAGTTGGAAAGAAGTAGAATGAAAGCCTTCAAGAAGAGAAAGATCACTCCCTTGGGGTTGCAGGTGGATCTAGGAAGAAATGCAAGTCAGCAGATCACAGCACGGTCAAGTGACCCAGCACCAGAAGGCAGCACAGAATTGCCTTCATGCCAAGCCCTTTGGCGTGGTTGGCTGCAAGCAGCAAGAGTGCGTCCAGAAGGCCTGGCTTGAATTCTGGCCCTGAGCCTTACTAGCAATGTGACTTTGGAAAAGCTGGGTGACCTCTCTGGGCCTAGGTGTTCTCTAAATGCCCCAGAACAGACTGAGCTGCTCACAGATGACACTGCCAGGCCGACTGTTCTGGAGACACCCTCCTGGTAGGTGGCACAGTACTGCTGGACGTTGTCCATGCCCAGTGGCAAACCAGGGAGGCCAGAAGCCACACCGGTCTCCAGAGAGCACTGGAGTCCAAGTGCTTTGTCCATCACAAATGACCAGCACCTGTTGGTTAACATTGTGCTGGGCAACTTCGGTAGTAACAAGACAATCATGATTTCTGGGCCACCTACAATTTTATAGGGGACACTGTATATAACCATTAATGTGAAAGCACCCAAAACAACATAATCGTCTACGGAAGAATAAAATTACCACTGATCCTGTATTCTTCCCCCAAATGGCTAACTGGAGCCCACCTCATCAAGCTTTAGTTAGCTGTAACTCTCTAACTAGGTAGGTGTTAATACTCAAAGGCTACGCAGAGGATAAGGAATGAGATAAACAACACTGTTCTGGAATGTTCTACAAGACTGTTCCCTTCCACGAATCAATGTCCCAAGAAGAGGAGCTGTTCTAGACTGAAGGGGGCTGTAGGATTTACCCAGATGGGTCTCAGGAGTCCGGGTGGGTGTTTGTAAACGGTCAAGAACATCATGGCAGCAAGAGGGGGCACCAGGAACCTTCGACACAGAAGGACTCCACTCCGGTTATAAACGATGCATGCATCTGACTTCAAGAAAATAAGTTAAAGCAGAAACCAGGTGTTCTGGAAAGGACATAGCAAAGGGCTCAGGAAATGACCAGGAAGATGGGGCAGCTCCTGAGGGGCAGACTGAGCAGGGGAAACTGAGTGAAGGCAGCATGGCGTGAGGAGCACTTTGCAGCGGGTGACGAGCCTGCTCTGGGTGAGAGACTTGACTCTGATTGAATGCAGCTCCACAAATATGAGCCGTGTGCAATGCTGCGTATTGTGAAATACTCAGTGCAGCACCTGATTAACAGGAACAATTAAAACATCGGTAGGGTTTCATTGCCAGGTCTGCATTTATTTGTGTAGTTATCACAGTCCTGGGATTGAACCCACTTCACCACAGAGTTACACCTCCAGCCTTTTTACTTTTTGTTTTGAGACAGGGTCTCACTGAGTTGCTCAGACTGGCCTTGAACTTGGGAACCTCCTGCCTTCGTCCCTAAAAGTAGCTGGGACTACAGGGGTGTGAACCACCACACAGGGCCTCAAATGTATTATTTCTGCTTAACAAAAGCATTTCTTGGAAAATAAACCTCAACATCTCCCCTCCCAAGAACTGAGGCCGATTGCTCAGTACTGGTCAAGTTGCTCTGGTTCCAGAGCTTCTGACTGTCACCGAAGGCTGAGTAGCCCTTGTCGACTTCCCTCCTGCAAACGTGAGAGCAGTGTGCGAGTCATCTGGCCATCCTGAGCACTGAATGGCTTGATACATACTTAGAACAGTACCTGGCACACTACCAACTCCAGGGCATTTGTAATGCTTGAGATACCCAATAATGGTGAGCTATGCGTACCACCCAACGTCAAGCCCATCAAATATAGTGGGGGCAGGTGATTCACAGCGATTAACTCTGCATAGTGGAGGACACGTTATATTTATTTTTTCCTGATGCTTACTTATATTTTCTTAGTGTTCTTCACTTAGGATCGCTTCTACAAGGGAAGTGGAGCAACGGCATTATAGGTCTTTGGCTCCAAGAAATAATACAGTATTTATTTATGTAGTACTTAATATACTGTTTGTTTATATAGTATTTAAAAGTTTAGGAAAATCAGCATATATTCATCTACTTGAATCAAAGCCCCTGCCACTGTCACAGTGGAAGTGCTGAGTGAGTGGTGGGCTGGATGAATTGCTTCAGAGAGCATCCAAGGTGGTCTACTGAGTGGCCAGAGCTTTCTCTCTTTCTGCTCCTACTGATATCCCAAGCCCCTCTAGACACCTGCAGTTGTTAATAGGCTTGGGAGTCTTGGAATTTGTCAGTGATGTGGAGGGAGCAGCCCTAAGTTCCCTGCCCCACACCAACCGCTTTCTTATGCATGCTTCCTCTCTAATTCTCAAAACCATGACAAAGCCAGGAGGCTCAGGCCACGGAGGGGGGCCTCTGGGCCCATTCAAATGCCTGCGACCCAGTTTCCAGTTTTAGAATGCCTTTGAGAGGTGGGGAAAGTGCGGGGGCTTCCAGGTAGCAGAGGCTCTGAGCTCAGCACCTCCAGATCCCAGGGGCACCATCTTCAGTTTTCATTGCTGGCTTTTTTTTTTTTTGGTGGAGGGGAGCGGGGAGGGTTCTGGAAATGGAACCCAGGTCTCCGCAGGGTAGACAAGCCCTCTGCCACTGAGCTACACTCTGAGCTCCTCTCTATAATGAGGTCCTTTCTGCCTCAGAAGCTGTCTTATTGTTCTTGGCTGCCTCTCTCTGAGGGAGGAAGCCTAGGGCTCTGCTTCTGAGTGGCAGCTGATCCATCAGGGTGGTGACACCACCTCAGAGCTGAAGCCCTGATCTGTGACACTGCATGGTGTCCTTGTGCGGAGGATTTGACACCCTGCCACAGCCGCCATTCCTGCAGGTGCCACTGGTGGCCTCAGTTTTCCCTGCTGTTCTGCCCAGGGGATATTCTTTTTCACCCCGAACTGCTGCTCCACATGTGTACATTCTGTGACTGACTGATGGCTTGGGTGGGAATTTTCTGGGTGCTTGTGGCAGAAGCAGGCATGGGAAGATTCCAGACCGTGGGGGCGGGAAGGGGTGGATTTAGGAAAATATCAGCATGGTTGACATCAACCGAATGGGGTTGATGTCAACGCTTTATTTTCTCCCCAAGTCCCTGGAATGCACTCTACCATTCTTGGAACACTTTATTCTTTGAGTATGGAAAGACTGGTTCTGTTCCTATTATCATGGACCAGCCAAAAAAGAAGGACTTTTTCTTCTGGCAATAATTTCCTCTTAAAAGTTGCGTACACTTCCGTTACCTGTTTTCAGAGTAGGTGAAAACCCGGCCTTGGGAGCCAGACAGTGGGAGAGCTCTGAATTCAACGCCTTCTCTGGTCTTAACAACCTGCTGAGGCCGGGCTATTATTTCTTTTTCAAAAGTAAGAAAACACAGGCAGAAGGAGGCGAAATAATTTTCCCAGGAACAACAGATTATCTCTGTTATCCATTATCGTGACCAGATTTATCTCCCCAGACCCAGAGCCTTAGCTCAAACACAGCAGGAATCACCACACAGATGGAGCTTTAGCCCCAGTAGCCAAGTGAGGAGCCAGGACCTCTGCCAGGGAGCCTTGGAATAGGAGCGTGTCCCAAGCCTCCCCAACTTCAATGCAGCACATTTTACACACATGCACATGCATGCACACACACAAGCCATCGCTTCATCTCTCACCACGTCTACAGCAACGCTTTTCAAAAGAAGCTGATGGCATTTGTCTCTAACTTTTTGGGCTAGAACCCACTGGACCTACAATGTAGGTTGACTCTAAGAGTGTGTTACACAGGCAACTAATGCAACCACCATTTGCTGTGACCAGCCATCCGAGAGGCCTCACTTGAGGTGCTGGAGACAAGATTAAGGCAGGGCTGCTCCTCCCAAGAAGCAGTTTAAACAGGGGTCGTGAACCCAGCAATCAAGGAAGGCAGTTATATAAACACGCCCACAAGTGACGAATACCATTGCAGGGGGAGCAAAGTCCAAGGGCCAACTCTCCCTCTGAAGGGCAGAGAGGTGGACCCGGGGCCAGTAGCAAATCAGCCCATTCTCCTCTGGACTTAAGGTCGAGCGCTTATGGCAAGAATCCGTGTATGGTGGTGGCCTACAGAAAACCCCAAGGCGGTGCATGGGGTGGCTGGAGGCTTGTGCACGGTCCCCAGGAAGGCCATCTCCTGACCCCGAGGCCGGGCAGCTGTGGAGCCAGCACTGAGAGTCCCTAAACTGGTGTCGGAAGTTCTGCCCAGGGCTGACCACCTTTGATGGTCTCATTCTCGAATCCAGGTAAGCAGGCCTCAGGGACCCTGGGTGCTTCTGAGGCTGTGTTGGCCAGGTAGGAATGCAGAGGGCTTGGGGCCCCACAGACATGGGTACAGTAGACTCCTCACCAGCTGAATTCCCTCAAACTGGCTACTCAGTCTCTGACCCTTGATTTCCTGAACTGTGATGTGAGGAACACTCCCATCACAACAGCAAAAGAGTCCTACATGAGAAGGAAGAGCGGGAGCGTACGTGAAGAATCTTATGGCATCACTAATCTGTAAATATTTATTTAAGGTATATTCTAAAACAGTGGATTCCAAAAAATGCCTACATAACATGTATAACATGCAGTTATATATCATATCTCAAATCTAATAAACATATCTACTAAATGTAATAATGTATTTAAATCCACTGTTTATTAGACTTTTTTAAAACCTCGTAATTTATTTTAGAGTGAGAATTGTCCTGGATTTTATCTAATAATGTCACCTTTAACATACTTTTTTGTTGGGTTCTTCAAACACTATGTAAATTCCATGAGTAGGGATCATACAAGGAGGGTGGAGTTAAAGGAACAATATTTGTTTATATTTTATTTTATTTTTGGCACCAGAGGTTGAACCTAGGGGTGCTAAACCACTGATCCACCTCCCCAGCCCTTTTTATTTTTATTTTGAGACAGGGTCTTGCTAAGTTGCTTAGGACCTTGCTAAGTTACTTAGGACCTCGCTAAGTTGCTGAGGCCGGTTTTGAACTTGCGATTCTCCTGCCTCCGCCAATGGAGTTACTGGGATTACAGATGTACATCACCATGCCCGGCTAGGAATAATGTTTAATGAAGAGGATTCTATTCAATATGCCCATAAACATGAAACACCATATCTATTTGACCTCAAATATGGTTTGTGGACCAACAATTTAAAATATTTAAAATAGAAATTTTCAAATATACACAAAAATAGATCAGAGTCCACCTCATATCCCCATCATCTGGCTTTAATAACCAACACTTCGAGGCCACCACAGTTTCATTAACGGCTCACCCATGGGAGTATTTGAAGCCAATCCCAGATGTCATATCGAGCCAGTGATTTTTTTTTAAATTGTCCTGTTTGTGCTTAGAACAATGCAGATTTCTGTGGTCAGGCCAGTGATTTTCACAAGTTCATCTATGCTGCATTCCACTTGTGAAGTACAGGTCTGTGGTACTCAGGTTCCTGTCCTTCTGGGAAGATGGGTCTCTGTAACCATGTGGACCTTACTTCATCCTGTCCACTCTCTGCCAGGGCTGCTCTACTGCAAACACCCCCAAGGAAAGTAAGTCCCAGACAGGCGAAGCGTCTGCTCCATCTCAGGCAGCTGGTGAGTGCACTTGGAGCTGACCTTAGTTATGCAGAAGCCCATGCTCTGCAGCGGTCCCTGGAAAGTCCACTCCTGCCATTGCACTTTTCCTTGCTGAAAGCTAGCAAGGCCAAATTTCCTCCCATAGCCACCAGCCTATTTTGAGTGCTGGGAAGCAAAAATGGTGCCAGCCAAGGGCTGGGGCTCCCCATCTTCCAAAGGGAGAACCCACTGCTTTCCCTTCTCACACATCTGGAAGCAGAGCAGCACCTGGGGCACTAGACAGACAAGGACACCAACCCTCTGGTGACTACGACAGCGCCACAGGCCAGGGCTTCCAGGCCGCTGTAGGAGTGAGGCTCAAGGTAGATGACTGCACCCCTTTCCTTCCAAAGCCAACCCTTCACTATAATTTGCATAGAGCCCTGAATTAAACAGACATTCATTTGACTAAATTGACCCTACCTGTCTAATATTGAATGTCTACCACTTGGCAACACACAGGTTGATACAGACAGACACTGTATTGCATTATGGAAAATCAGAATGTTTGCATAAAAACAAGTGGCCTTCATAGTCTTCCCGGCTCACTGGTATTACACGATGCTGGTTTAATCACATCTTTTCACTTTGTGACGCAGATTTTACCTACATAATGCATTAATCATGACTGCTTCTCCGTGAACAGGTGCAGCCTGTGACAGATGGTGGGGTGGGCAGAGCAGTGGTGGAGAGCAGCTGGGGACTGGTCTTGGCCAATGCCTTATGAGGACCGTGGCTGTAGTCTGGACCCAGCCCACTCATAGGTGCTGTGGGTTTGCTGGAGTCCCGCCCTGCAGGCAGAGGTCCCACTAGGTGGCCTGGATCCTGGTGTGAAGGACAGAAGGCTGGCCTGGCTGAGGTGGTGGGCGAGGTACTGGAACCAGCAGGAAATAGGCGTTTTCAGCCACTGGGAATTCAAGGGGCCTTTGGTCTTTGTTTCTGTGGTCCCTGTCATCATGCGGACTGAATCCGGTGACTTCCCTGATGGAAAAAATTTGAGAGTGTTCAGTTTTCCCCTGAAGACTGTTATAGGCTACAAAGGCACCTCCAGCGGAAACTGAAAGCTGCTCTTTTTTATGTTCCCAGCTTCTAGTATAGCATCTCACCAGTATTTTGCTCTTCCCAGTATGCAGAATGACGGCCTTTGCTGTCCCTTATAGACACCAAGCAGCTCCCACCTCAGGATCTTTGCACCTCCCTTTCCCGCTCCCTGGGCCAGGTGTCTTCAGGGCTGTCACCTAGGTAGAGGGACTTCTCTGACATCCTTGTGTGAAAACTCATCCTCCCTTGCCAACCTACTCTGCAACTCCTGTGCCACCTAAGTGTTCTTCACTTATTGGTGGGCATTTGCTTATTTAGAGTCTCCTCATCTAGGTCCCTGAGAAGAGCTTCGTCATTTGAGATCACTGCTGTTTCCACAGAACTCAGTAGAGATCTTAAGATACACAATAAAAATGTGTCAACGGGCTGAGACAGGTAAGACGGTCAGACTCTTTCCAAAACTGTGCAATTGATGAGACCTTTAAAAAGTCTTCTATGCCTCATGTTGGTGGGACAGACTGCATGAGCTGTCTAAACCGGATAGAGGCCTGGGCAAGCAGAGGGTGTGAGAATACCGCACCCCATCTCTCCAGTTCTTGGTTGCATCTGACGGCTGAGGTTGCGGAAGGACCTTTCCAAAGGGAAAGTGTTAGTGAACGCAATCGTGTGTCTAAATCTGTCTTCCAGGTGAGCTTGTTTTGCTGTCCATAAGCAATTCAGTCCCTAGAGATGTTGAAAACACATGTTTCTGCCTGAAAGTTCTGCAAAGATCCAATGTTGCCTCTGGTTCTGCCATTGCTGAGGGACCCTGACACAGAAGCTGGGAGGCCTGGGGTCCCATGGCTGTTGCCATTACCCTGACACGAGTGGTCAGGCCTGCATGCCCAAGCAGCACTCCTCGGGGTAGCCACAGATTCCTGGCCTACCTTAGTGCTGCTTACAGAGGAACTGCAGGACTCGAGACTTTCAGGGACCTATCTGAACTGAAGACAAAGGTTTCACCAACATGGAATTGGGTCCAACCCTTCCTGAACATTTTTGTCATAAATGCATTGCTTGCATTCTTTGGAGCCCTTTAGTGAAGGCCTGTCTTTCTCAAATTAGCTGTAAATTTTGCTCATCCTTTTTTATTGCTATATTCTTCGTGATTGCATTAGTGGACTGAAAACTGATTTGATGGATTGTACATTGAGCGGAATGCCTGTCATTCAAGTCCAAAATCTAGTTAAAGTACCCCCAGCGTTGACGATACAGACACGGTGGTGAACAGCCTGGATTCCTTCTCACAGATCTCACGGGGGAGGCACTGGAAAGGTCTGAAAAAACCACGCTCCATGCTTGCACAGCAGAGAGGGTAAGTACACCAAAGTACAGATAGACGCACTGTTGTTTTCAGGTCATTCTTGGAGAAATTATAATATCACAATTCTACTCTCCAGTATTAGGTGAAAAAAGCAACGAAAGCAAACCAACGTTCAACGAACTGAACATTGTCAAGCACGGCATCCCTGCGCACCCGCGTACGTACGCATACATACGCGTGCAGAGAACGGGACTCCACCACCTCTAACTCTGGCTGACGCTGTACCTGCCACTGTGTGTACTTTTTTGTTTTCTGTCTTATAATTCCCCATATTCCAAAATTCTCTATAATGTGTTTACATAAAATATATAAACATAAGTTGCTTAAAATCTATTTCCCTCCAACTCAAATAATACCCTGGTTCTGTAGGAGACCCCTGCTTTCAGTTAAAAATATCTGGATCACACAAAAAAAATGATCTTCCTGATTATTTTTACACGTAATACTAACACGCAATAACTGGCCCGAGGCACAGAGGAGGAAGTATGTGTCCTGTGTGGTCATGTGCGTGGGCTTGCGTGTGCACACACCGGCATGTATGTCCGCTGTGACATTTGTCTGTCTTCTCATTCTCCCGTTACAACACGTCCGCTATCTTTACGACCTCCCCTGCCTTGCAAGTACAGGGACACAGCAGGGCGTTGGAAGTGGCCCCTGTTCAATGATGACATTGTCCAGTGTGGGCCCAGAGAATGTCTTTGCAGCAGGATTTCTGGGCTTGGTGCTGGCTGTCTCAACTTCCTCATTTCCAAACCAGGTTCTCCAGCTTCCTGAAGGTTCTACTGCTCAGCAAATGTATCTGCTGTTCTTTAACTGCACCGAATCTCTGTTGCTTGTGACCAGGAGCCCTGGCAGACTGGGGTGCATGCCCCGTGACAGAGTATCCAGGCCCATTCCAAATGAGACCCTGAGACACACAGCAGCTCCTAGCTTAGACAGCAGACACCACACACATGAAAGCCGCTGCTTTACATGCTAAGGTCGGAGATAACTTCCCGATTAGGAAGCCAGAGTCCATTACCGACCTTAGCCAATGGGTCAAGAAAAGGAAGAGCTATTAAATATTTTATTAGTGTGTTTTGAATCTTGCTGATGGGAAGCCAGACATTCCAAGAGCAGCAAGAGTCACGCTCAGCACGGACCATTCCTGGATGCTCAGTTCTGGGTCTTAGGACTCTGGAGTCAGCAGAGAGGTCTGCACGGTCCTGTGCCTATTTCCCGGTGTAAACCATCATGTCTTTGCTCATGATTTGCCTGCATTCTGCAGTCAGGGCTAATCTCTACCGAAGGCATGGTAAATGCACGGCTACACTAATGTGTTAATATTTCTCCATCTAGGAAACGAAATGAATGGCTTTCCCATGTTTTCTTTATCAAAAAGTAATTGCTAAAATGCATTAAATATAATAATAAAACTCATTACGTCTTCCATCCTGAAGATTATTAGAGGCCTTTACAAGCCAAAAGAAAAATAACCACACCTCAGAACACAAGTCAGAGCCTGCGAGGCGCAATCCCTCACGGAGGCCGCGGCTCAGAGTTGCTTCTCGAGGCCTATTCATAAAAGTCGCCTCTCAGGAAAAGAGAATCAAGCATCAGCTACTAAAAATAATCGTTTTACCTTCCCTAATAGTGAATGATTTTCTAATTCTCTCTCAAGAACGGTCTTACAGGGTTTGGAGTTTCAAAGGAGGATCAGCTGGGAGGAAGAGGAAGTCTCCTGGGCCTTGGGTGTGGAGCTGGGCTGGGGCTCCGATCTGGGTTCCCCAACATTTCCTCTAAAGCTCTGGGTTGCGGCAGTTAGCTGTGGACTTCGTGCTGACCACACACACGGGAAGGGCCATCCATCAGCTAGGCAAGTCATGTCGGAGAGGAAATAAACTCCAGACCCTCTGTCCCCATGGATTCCCTTTTGGGGATATGAGAGGGGCACAGGGCTTCCCATTCACTCATCTCACAATTATTCCTGAGAACGCAAAACTCAGAAGTGCAAAGATAATGCAATAGCCATAGATGGTGCATTGTTCATTCCCAGAAATACACAAAGCACACACACACACAAAAAAAAAAAAAAAAAAAAAAAAACAAAAAAAGAACTTGAAGATCTAGCACAATCGTGTGAAAATGAGCATTTAGGGAAACCCTCAAAGGGAGCAGCCAGGCTCTCTCTGGAACCAGATGGGGTAAACCAGGTGAGGATAGAGCCCACGCTCCCAGACCTTCCCTCCAGGAGCTGTATGAGAAGATGAGCCTGGGTGGGGGGACAGGGTGGGTCCCTGCTGGCTCTGCTTGTGCAGCTGCTGGAAACTCCAGCACACCCAAGCAGGGAGATCTGTGTTCTTCCCAGCTCGTTAAATTTTACTTTTTATTTAATTTTTTTCATGTGTAAAGCCATCGGTTCAGTCCCCAGCACTACAAGAAAATGTTTAACAGATACATCAAAAAACAAAACACCCTTTTGATGAAAACATTCGACATTCCTTCTGGCTTTTCCAAGAGTGAAATAGTTATTGACAGTCACCCCAAGGTGCAATAGCATACCAGGGCTTCTACCTCGTATCTAACTGCAACTCAGTTTCCACTGCCCTTCTGTGCCCATCCCACCCTCCTCCTGAACAGAAAGTTCTGAGAGGAGACAAAGTCACCAGAGTCTCCTTATCCTTAGGGCATGTGGAGTGGCAGAGTTGTCCAGTGGGCAGTATGCACATCCCAGAACTGGAAAGGTCTTGTGGCAGGTCACGCACTCTAGCGGTGGAGAGGACAAACACCCTAGACCTGGGAAGGACTCGTGCACAGGACACAGGCCCTTGACGACGTGGGAAGGGGTAGGGCTGCGTACTGGCTCTGCCATCTCTGTATCTACACTGCTGCCTTAGGTGGGTCCGGTAATGCAGCTTCCTCTGCAAACTCAGGTACTGGGATTTGGCACAGGTGGGCAACAGCGAATGTTCAGCACATCAAAGTAATTCCTACGTAGGAGCTATGTAGTAGTTGGTGTCCCTGCCCAGGACAAGCAGAGAGCCTGCCACTATGCTTCTCATGCTAGGAGTCTGTTTTAAGAACCACTCAGTTTCCTGCCCACAGCCCTTACAGTTGGAGAGAAGGACCTGATTTCCAAAGCTTCGTATGAGGAAGCCACAGCTGCCTGGCCCTCTTTAATTGCAACTCTAGGTGTCTGTAAAGACACCCTGGTTTTATTATGTGGTCTCCAAAGTCATGCTTACAACATTCAATAAGCAACTGCTGTAGCAGATTCCTAGAAGAAATGGAGGATATTGGTTTACAGTTGAGGTGAAGAAGGAAGGCGTGGGTCTTACAGAGCAGCTGCTGGAACACACCACCCTGAGCCGCAAGGCCCACTAGGACTCATCGGAAGTGATTCCTCCAAGAAAGGGGGAGCTCTCCAGGGGTCAAGGGCCCAAGACTTACTTCCCACAACAAACCCTGGCGGGGCCTGGCCTGAAATGGGATTCTCAGGCTTAGGGAGAAGCCCAGAGGGCAGGCTACCCTGTCGGCCTGACTTGGGTTTCTCCGCCTTGCCTCTTGGGCACCAGCTCCAATTCCAACCAAGCTTTCTCTCTCATAGCCAAAAGGAGCAGCCACTCAAAACCTTCTGTGGAACCATCCAGGAGGGATGAACAAGCATCTTTTCTTGGCCTGAACTGGACTGTTCTTCTCCTTTGTCAACACCATACCAGCAGATGGTGTCTGGGAGGTAATGGTGCTAAGATCCAAAGGCTGTGGCCCTCGAGGTGCGTGAACAGGAGGGGCAGGGGAGGGCCAGGCGGTCTGAATTAGCTAGAGGAAGGGAATGGATGTTTAGACCATGAGCACAATGTCCATCACAGATGGCGCCAGGCAAGGAGGGACTCTGCAATCCTTGGAAGTCCAAGGCTCCATATTACAGCATCCAAGGGCCACTTCTAGTCCAAATGCATGGGCGAGGTAAGAGCCAGAAATTAAGTCTGCCAAATTTGTGCTGCCTGGATCCTGCCCCAGCTGTCCTGAACTAGCTGTGGGACCCTCAGGGAATCATCAAGCCCTTCCTGCTGAAGCCACTAGACTGCTCTAAGACTGGGTAAGCTATTGAACGTGAACCCAGGAAGAGCTGTGCCACACACCCAGTAAGCTCCATCCCTTAGCTATTCTGGTTCTCAGGCCAGGCTTCCGTCCCTAGCAGTAACCTACCTGCCTGCACCGTGGCAGGAAAAAGGGGAAAAGCAGCAGGTAATTACTGTGCAAGGGGCTATAAGCGGGGATCAATATCACGGAACAGGAACTTCCTCAAAATGAAAGGAAAAGCAAGTGGTCTGTGGGAAAACGATTTGCCACCAGCAGAAAGAAACCTTGGGTATTGTAAGCAGTGCTTCCTACATGGTTACATCACGTCTAAGAATGCTTGGGAATATTTCCACTAACACTAGCCAGCTGCCTTAGGCCGAGTCCCACCCTTTTCTGGGACAGGGCCCTTTCGGATTTCACTGTCTCTGCAGTGACAGATCTCTGCCTCTCTGGGATGGTTCGTTTTATGTCCACTTGCTGCTGTCCAGATGTTCAGTCGAACATCATTCTGGATGTTTCAGAGAGAGTGTTTTGGGATTAGATTTCTATTTAAACCAGCAGATTCTGAGGAAAGCACAGAGTCCCCAGCACGTGAGTGGGCCTCATCTAGTTAGTTGAGACCTGAAAAGAACCAAGTCGGACCTCCTTGCCTCAAGGAAGCAGCGGTTCCCTCGCAGGTGCCTCTGGACAGTCTGCACCCTGCACTCCGAGTGGCTCTACAGCAGACACCCTTCAGCCTGTGGCCGTGGGGACACTGTTTCCAGCAACCTAGGGAAAGGGTCTTCTTCATCATGCTGCTCCTCTGGATCTCCGTGGCAAGGGCAAACTGTGCCCTGGTTTCTCCCAGGCTCTCGACTTTACAGACTGTCCTGCTGCCCTTGGACTTGGGTGTGAGCATCCACCCCTTGGATCTGCCGAAGCCAAGGCTGTTTTGCATGGGTCCAGGGCAAGTTAGGCCCAGCAGCCTCAGGACAACTGCACTGGGTGTCTCCCCACAACCCTCTATACTTTCCAGTACTGGGGATGAAACCCAGGGCCTCAAGCACGCTAGGCAAGCTTCTCCCACTGAGCTCCAGCCCAGCCCTGCGCTGGGTTCTCATGTGAACTCTGTGTACATCCCTGCCTCCGTTGAACAGCACCTGCTCAGTCCCACCTCCCTGTTTTCCTTTCATATGGGTCTCCATTGGTATTCCATTCAGAAATGCCTTCCATCAATGATCGGTTCTATTTAGGAGGACTAATTCCCCTTCATTAGCCAGGGACTAGGTTTTACGTTTTTGGTTTGGTTAAAATCTGCCCTCTGGAATTACAGGGGGAATGTCCCTTTTGTTTCCTTCATTGTCATCTTTTTGCTGAAAATGTTCCCCTTCTGCTTTCTTCATCGAACAGATCCTCTTCCTATGCTGGATTTCTCTGTCTCTTCCCTTTTAGGATCTAGTCGTGGAGGTTTATAACACGGTTGAGCAGTTTTAATGCAGCTGAAGTCAGTAGGCCTCAAAAAGCTTTAAACATGTCAGTTAATTGAGCAATTTGCTAGTCTCCTTAAGCAAATTTGTCCATTAAAAATTTTAGGCATGCACTTCAATGGCATATATTATTTTTAGACTTACATATTGGCAGCTGATGCACAAACTCAGCGTTAAAGAAAGGAAAACTCCTCCCTGGACCATGGTAGCAGGTGCGACAGAACCAAGCACCAGTGCCTTCCACCACCAGTAACTGCACACAACTGCAAGGATGCTGGCGAACTTTGAGAGCCCACTGCCCCAAAGAACACAACTTCTCAATGCATGTGAGGCCCCACATGAATGATTTCTGAGTAGTGATGTTGGCAGGCCACAGTTTAGCGGTGGCTGAGTCATTTTGAAAACCACAATGTATTTAAGAACCCAAAGTCTTACTTGTGTTCCTCTTTCTCTGTGCTTTCTTGATGAATAGGCTTCTGAAAACTGCCTTTAACACCTAGCCAGTGTTAAACCAGTGACCATTACCAACATGCTATTGATGGCTGGAACAATCAAGAACTACAGCTGCGATTGCAAGATGCAGGTTCTAGAGATCTATCCATCACACATGAAAGACATCCTTTCAGGGCTGTCTTGGAAGGACACTCCGCCTCAAAGCAGCAGAAGGCCCCTCTGTCCCAGCACTTAACTAGGTAAATGACTCGCAGAAAGGAAGTCCTGAACACCTCCCCCTCCCTGCTAGCAGCTTCTCTCCAGGGCTGGGATGGGCTTTGGCTGTGAACCCGTCCTCATCTTTACTCCAGGGTTTGACACTCGTGTCTCCAACTGGACGTCCTCCTGGCATCCGGGCACAGGGCACAGCCAATAGTGATCTCTCTCCCATTCCTTCATCAGTATGTCTGGGATCTAGGGACACAGGCCCAGCCAGATGGGAGGGTCCCTGCCCCAGTGCTCACAGGCCGAAGGGTGATGCCTCTCATTTCCTGAGCCATGCGTGAGCTGGGACCTAAAGCATCCTACCCATATGCTCTAGGACAACACCCACATGGCGGTGACTTCCCAAGGCTCACATGGTCAAAATTCGCAAAACTGACCCTGGAACCCAAGTTCTTCAGAGCACAGAGCAGGCTTCCAAGGCTGTGGAATGTCTCAGCTTCCTGTCCTGAGCCCGGAAGACCACCTGTGACTTGGAATTTGCCCAGAAAAGCAAGGGAAGCAGGGTTCCAACACCAAGGCCAGGCCCGGGGCCTCTACTGGGATAGACCCAGGCACTCTGAACTTCCAGGATATCCTCCACAGAAGCTTTTCCTGTGACTGAAATATTAACTATGCAAAAAAGAGGGTTCATGGTCCGCTCTCCCACACAGCCCTGTGGCACCTACTTCTCCATTCACAAAAGCTCTTACTACATCGTTCCTCTTCCTACCATCACCTCTCCTTCTCCATCTGAACACAAGATACCATTTCCTCTCTGCATGTATCATGCCAGTTCAGTTCCCTGACTTTGGGTAGCCATTCGCAATCCCTGTGTCCTCTTCTGCCTGTCCTGGGGATGGCTTGTGGTCCTCACCAGCCTCGCTGAGCCTTAAGGATGTCTGTGGGTGAGTGAAGGCTCTGTAGGGGAGGTGACTCCCATTGCTTCTGGCGACAGCCCCTGGAAAAGGCTTTCTCTCTCCCAGGCCCACGCCCTGCAGCCCCAACCCAGGGGCACAAACTCACCTTCAAGGCTTTGTGGTCAGGCTGGCCCGCCTCTGTGCACCCTCTGATCCCAGACTCTAGAAAATGGCTCATCAGGCTCCCTGGGGATCGCTCAGGGGCTCTGCGAAATCTCACAGGGCTTTAGGACCCCAAAGCTCAGGCACTGTCCTAGCTTGGAGCGTGAGTGCTTTCCTGTAAACCCTCTAGTGAATGGTGTGATGGGAAGAGGACCCTGCCACAACACTTTAGGTCAATTTGAAACATTTCAGAAAAATATTGAAGACTGGATTTCATATTTCCCTGCATTCTTAAGTAGACCATGGCGAACTCAATCTAAGCTGTTTCTGATGACTTAGAGTCACTATTATAAACACTGATTTTTGCAATACGATATAGTACAGTGATGTGCTGGGCCATCACTGGAGGAGATGTTTATCTTCACACTAAATGACCCCAGACTTGGAGCTCTTTGTTTGCTTTTGTATAGCTTCCTTGCTAAACTTTTTTTTTTTAATTTTTGCAGCTCACTTTACATTCTCAACTCAACCATCTAAATAGGTCATTTCTGATATTCTAAGTGTTGGAACAAAAAAAAATCTGTTAGGGGCAAAACAGAAATAAGCAGTCTTCAAGGACATCTTTATTTTAACAATCTCATTCACAGAACTAAGAGAACTTGGTCTGTCTTGGCAGGACAAGGTGGTAGGGAAGGAGCATCTAGGCACAGGAACTAGGGGGTATAGGGGTTGGAAAATGCTCAAGATGCGAGCTGCACTCATGTCATCCTGAAGCTGGAACGTTCTACAAAAGTAAAGCAATTCTCAATAGTAGTTTCAAAGCTGGTCAAAGCTGGGCATGGTGCATGCCTATAACCCCAGCAGCTCAAGAGGCTGAAGGAGGAGGATCGAATGTTCAAAGTCAGCCTCAGCAACCTGGTGAGGCCCTGAGAAACCTAGCAAGACCCTGTCTTAAAATAAAAGATAAAAAGGACTAGGGTTGGAGCTCAGTGACAAAGTGCCCCAGGGGTCAATCATAGTACAAAAAAACAGTCTAAAATTTATATTTATGTGGTAAATTTGATGTCCCAGTGCAACTAAAAAGTCTGCACTTTGCATGTTTTTCTCTTTTTTTAAACTCTAGTTTTACTCAGGGGGTAAAAGAAACACAGATCCACTCAATCACAGTAAGAAGGGACTTATTATGGCTTTGGTTTGGCCCCATTTTAGAGAAAAGATGAGTAATTGTGGCTAACCTAAACATGGACCCCTGTGTGGCCTTGCTTCAGGGTTCCAGGTTGCTGGGGACTGGTCAAGGGCTCTGTATTCTCCTTTTTCTGTCCCTCAAGATCACATCTGCACCTCAGGATATCACATGCTTACCCCAGGTGCAGGGAGGAGCACAGGGCTGCTCCCTGGGGGGTGGTCTCCCATGGGGTTTTCCTGGGTCTCACCAAGTGACTTCACCAACATCTCACTGACCAGAACCCACCTCTCTGAAAGGGCATGTAATTTTGCCTGGTTGTAGTAACATGCAAACCAAAATAAGTTTTTGTCGCTAAGGAAGACCGTCAAATAGCACCTGGGCAGGCTGCGGGTAGCAAAGCCCAGAACTCTGCAGGACCCTGCTGAAGTGGAGTGCCGCCAGCGACCGTCCCTTCCATGAGGCTGGCGGTGCTCCCTCAGGCCCTCCCTGCCCTACCCCCCAGCTGCTGCCAGGGGCACCTGAGCCTTTGGTCCAGCTGGAGATGCGAGTAGGCTTCGGAAGGGGGGAGGGTGGCTGGAAGGACTGGTACCTCGGTCTGTAAACTCAGCCAAAATGCTTTGCAGGTTGCTTCCTGGAGAGCTCCAAAGGGTCAGATTCCGAGCTCTGCAACTCAGTCCTATCCAGTCACAAGGCAGCTCTGCAGGACCTCCTCCCCACCCTTGTGCTCAAAGCACTGAATTACCATTTTCAGTGATTGTGTGTGGATCAATCCAGTCATCTCAAGTTCACCCCATCACTGTCCTCATTTGACGTGGGCCACCTGTGAAGGGCCAACTCCCTGGCTTGCTTCCTAAAAAAAATCCCTATCAGGGATACTTTATTCAGAAATGCCTTCAATGACTGAATTCTTCAAATTTCTGGGTTTCTTTGTGGTTGTTGAGAACATCAGTGAAAGACAAGTAGTAAATAGCACAGGTGGCCCCCAGTGAGGAAGCTGAACGTATTGAGGAACCCTTCCTGTTAAGTGCAAGGGACTTCTTTTACTAGATGAAACCTTCACAAGGTTTATTTTGTTTCCTTCAAAATATAAATAATAAAATCCTACCAAGGAAGGAAGACATCTAAAATATTCAAAATGAAGTGAAAACACTGAAATAAACAATGCTTTTTATAACTGTTGGAAATGGCTGCCATTCACAGGGTCTGATCCTTCCTTCGGCTTGTAGCGGAAATAGGTGATAACCAGTAACCTACGAGTGGTTGTGTTAGTTGTGCACTGTGAAATTTGTTACAATACAACACAATCGTTTCTACAAAACCAAATTTAATATACAACAAACACTCACCATGTAAACACATCTTTAAAAAACTCTGATAATTCCAAGGATCACTTACAGGCTTTCATAAAAGCATTTTATATCAAGAATCTCAATACAGAACGATTTCTATGTCAAAATACATTTACACTGTAAATTGTTGAGAGAGAGGAGAGGGAAAAGAGAGAGAGAAAGAGAGAGAGAGAAGACACAGAGGAATGGAGATTGCTGGCATTGAATTCAATAGCAGCAACTGCCCCTGATATTTTTCCTTCATCTTCTACTTCATACATTTCTGACAAAACATGTTAACCTACCCTTCTATACTTGGTCTATGCTTTTATGCACTCTATCAGCCAGATAAAAAATATCAAGACATGATCACCATGCTCATTCCAGCCGTCAGCAGCTCTCCAACCTGCCCAGAGCTTCCATCTCCTCCCATGGGAGCGAGGACTCAGAGGGCTGAGGCTGGCTGTGGGTGCTCAGCCTGTGATAACCTCAGCTTCGCAACAACACGTTAGGCGTTAGACAGTAGTTATCCAATGCAGAACTGGAGAAAAGTCACGTAAAAACCACAAGTGGAGATTGATCACACAATTTTATTAAAGAGTCTTTTGAACAAATGTATTCCTCTGTGAAAAACTCTTGCAAGAGACATTGGAGTGTACTATTTTCAACCCTGAGCATTAACACTGCGTACCAAGGAGGGCGGTCGAGAAGCTGGTTCGATTCAAGCACAAGCACAAGCCACCGATATTCTCTATGTGATCAGGTTTTTACAAAAAAATACATAGTTTTCAATAAATAATGCTTAATTTTACAACTTTGATACAGCAATGTCATACACTGTTCCACACACTAAACTCCGCATGCTAGATAGTCTACCCGAAGACACAACTTTGCCATGCATTTTCTTTCTCCTAGTGCTATCAAACACTGCGACCTCCAGCGCACTGCCTCAGGTAGCTTTACCCTCTCTCTGTCTCAGCAACAGGTCCTGCGCCGGCATGCAACTCTAAAAAGGTCCCCCCCACAAACCACTCAGACTTCTAAACAAAAGGGCTTTTCAGCTTTCCGCTCCCAAACCTGGAGTGGCTATGAAAGTAAGTTTCATGTGGCCTTGGAAAATACACACTTATTAACAGTGTCATGCTGAAAACAGCTCAAAACATCAGGTGGTCTGTCCTGGTGGCCGCCTCGGAGAAGGAGCAGCTCGGATGCCGGATGCCCGGCCACTAGGAGTCCCAAACCTGAAAAACAGGCCTCTGTTGTTTTAAAACAGTCCATTTGAACAAAGGTGTCACAGAACAAATGCAAAAGACTCTTAAACCGCAACATATATACAAGAGCAAAAGCAGACAGGTGGGAAATCAATGACAATGGCATGGAACGTCTCCCTGTGTGATCCAAGGGATGAGGCGCACTGTTTTTGAACATAAACTGGGTGAAGAAAAATGTGATAGAGGGCCCTTTGTCAATATCCATTTGATCAAAATTCTTTCTACAGTATGTTATTAATTCCAGTTGCTCTTTCTTGAACGGGGAATGTAACCTGTCTACCAAAATAACCATCACTTTAAAAAGAGCTCTTTGAGGACCCTGGAGGAATTTGCTTTTTATGCACTTTCGAACTTGTCATATTGCTTTATTTTGTCATTCTTACAGAAGAGAAAATTAAGTCTACGTGACTACAGAAAAGAAGTTTGATCAAACAGCGAGACTGAAGCCTCCACGTATGCACATCCAGGCTGCAGCTGGCAGTTGCTTAGAGCCCCGTCTCAACTCGGTCCCACATCTGTCAGTGGCTTGCTTCCCCATAAAGTTGTTGGCAACTGCAGCAACCGGAAGTCCCCAAATCATGTCAAACCATCCTATCCGTGCACTGGCAGAGGTACTGGGTCTGGAAAGAATCTCTCTACCCAATAAAATTATTACTTTTATACATGAACATTATGAACTCATGTATCCCTTTGTAAGCCATCTTATACTTTCCGCACTTTTGTGCTTTTCTTGAGTATAAAAATAGGTCTCCTTTAAAATTCTGTTTAAGTTCACTAAAAAACTACTTGTTTTGTGAAATTCTCTTATAAACTCACTGCATCCACATGGAATAGATAAAACTAATTAGGCAGCTTAATGGATATAGGTAGCGTCAAAAAAATACAATGAAAAAAATGAAGGTATGTTAGGGTCAAGGAAAAAGTCAGCAGTAAGGAAAATGGAAGAGAAAATGGTCTCGAATTTTGCTTAACTTTTATTGTGGTTGAAAACACAGGCTTCACAGAAGAGGGGAGAAAAAAACCCCAAAACCTGAGTTGTTATCAAAGAGCAGAATTTTTTAAGATCATCAAATCAAAGGGATTAGGTAGAATAAATCAGATAGAATGAACAGTGAGAAAGAATCAATAATTAAAATAAGCCCAATCTCAGAAAAGCATGTCAGGAGTCGTGACGTGGAGACGGTTGCTTTGGGAACTTGTAAATTCCTGTGTTAGGACACTAAGGCTCATTCATGTTATCCCCACAGGCCGTAGGCTATACAAAGGGTATTGGAAACTGACATTCCTAATGGAAATTTTATAAAATTTGGCCCTTAGAGTAACTGAGAAATATCCTGAAAAAATCTTCCCTGAAACTGTAATAAAGAAAGTTTCTTATCTACTGATAAAATCCACAACTCAGTAAACTATTTTTGCTGGTCTTCCTACGTAAGAAAAAAGCACAAATATAGTAGCCTCAGAAATCTGTTAAAAGCAGAGGACCTCGCAGTAAGAGTATAAAGATTCTACAAACGGGAGAGTCCAAGAAAACCTCTCTCCAAAGTGTCCACAAAGATACATATGCCGTTAGGAGAAAAAGTAAGAATATACATATTATTAACCATATCAGAGAATAAAAAAGTTAAGAGTGATATAATATATTTATATTGAATGACTACTTTAAAAAGAGCAACTTATTTGTTTCATTTCTCAGATTCCTTGGGCAAAACTTAATTTAAATTCCGAAGTGAAAAATGTACATTTCTTGTACCATGTAAGTATCAAGATGAATTGAGATTCCCAGAGAAGAGAAAAAAAAAAAAGTCTTGCCTTTTGAGTATGTTTCCCTCTGGACTGCTACATGCATGCATATTCAAATCACTTCCCCTCCATTAACATTAAAAAGAAACATTTCTGCCCAAGAGTTGCAATGATTTTTTTTTCTAGCTAAAGGATAATCATTCTACAAATAATTTGCCCAGTCACTGCAGTCATTCATAACATACACAATATTTGCAAAGCACATTTAAGTACACTGCCTTTATTAGCATTTCCTAATAAAAGGGATGCATATCGGAGTGTAAGAACTGGAAAGTATTTCCACAGCTTAATTAATAAGAGAATGCTGGTTTAAGTTCTTAGAGATGGAAACCTTTAAAAATGCATTCGGTCAGTGAACTAGTTATCAACAGCAGGACACCCAACTGTGAGGCTGCGGTACACCCAACGCCCACCCCACCCCTAGGTTACCATTTTAAGATATTCTGTCAATGTTCAGTTAAAAAGAAGACTTACTTAAGAGACCAAAAAAAAAAAAAAAAAAGGAAAAGAAATGGAATTAAACTTTTATTGAAGCCTATCCAGTGGCAAGAATACCTTGTGTATTATATTATGTTTCAGACATTCAAGAAATAATTCATTAGTGATTTTCACAATGCATTCATCAAAACAGCCATAAATATTGTTAAAAGCGCACTTAAAAGCGCCTGTCCTGAGTTCTAACAGGTTTTTAATTTTGATCACCAACAAACTACGTTTGTCTTATTTTCCTATCAAGAACTTCGGCCACATAGTTTAAAAAAATCGTGATTATGTTTCCATCCTGAAGTCAAATTATTACATGTTACTAACTTCTACCTCACCACAGAAAATGCCCAAGATTCATCTATGTTTAAAACATAAAATGCATGCAAAGTTTTAAGATCTTCCAAATACATAGAATCAGCCTTATAAATGGGTCTGTGTTTTCTGTAAGTTTTAGAACTGCGGCAGAGGGCCGCCACGTAAAATCACCAGCACAGAGAAAATATCCATGTAAACCGCTGGTTGGATAATTCGTGGCTACAATAAACGTTCCACCAATGACTCCAAGAGTCCACCATTTGGGGGAGAGGGGAGAATACGGTAAACAACTCAGAAATCCAGTTCTACGCTGAGAACGTTGTGAACACCATCAGCCCTTTCAATCTGACGGTTCTTGGAAAGGAGAAAGCCACAAAAAGAAATCTGTCTGTCTACAGCACAAGCTCGCTGGCTTCGAATCCCAGGGGTGGGGGTGGGAGGAGGTCGGCGAGGCCCCAGCCGGCCGCGGGCGGCGGAGGGGGAGGGGCTGCAGGAGGAGCAGGGGAGTGGGAGGGAGGCAGGAAGGGCGCGGGGCCCCAGCGGCCGAGCAGCTCCGGTTACAGTGCGGACCCTTCCACCAGCCTTCACCAAATCTCAGTAAAATGGAAAGCCAGATCTTGGTAAATCCGTTCAATAGGGTAGAGTCGCGGTGATTTTGCACCGAGTTTCAATTAGCCACTGAAAACCTCCTCAGTTGTAGGCGCCGCTGCTCCCGGAGCTGAGCCGAGAGGCTGGCGCGCTGGGCCCCAACGGGCCTCCTTGCCTCCCTCCGCGCGGCCCCCAGGGAGAGGTGAAGGCACCGAAGAGGGGGCCGACCCGGGCGCGCGTGCCCGACTGCTCTAGCGAGCCTAGGCCTGTGCGAGAGCTCGGGGGCAGGGGTGTGGAAAAGGGATGGGGCTGGGCTGGCCGGGGAAACCGTCCCGGGAGAGCTCGGAGCGCACACTGGGCGGACCGCGCCCGCTCCGCCGCCGGAGCCCCGGGCTGGCAATTGCGGGAAAACAGTCAGGATGCGGAGCTACCTTTCTCGCGGTGGCCCGCGGGGAGCTGGTTCCCGGGCGGCCTAAGCGCCAGGCGCTTCCTCCCACTCCAAGGCTCAGAGACTCCTCTCTCTAACCCGCGGGCGGAGTCACCGGCACCAGGGTCCCCACGCGCCTGCAAGACCTGTAGCGGGATGCGCCCGAGTGCACGGGGAGCCAGGCAACCGTACCAAGGCTCTGTCTGCCCTTTGTGCTCCCGGGCTGCGGACCCTCGGCTCGGCAGCCCTCGGGTCCCCTCACCTTCACTCGCAGCTAAGCCCACACGGTCACCCCGAAGGCCGCGGTTCGCGTCGCGCAGTGGCCGGGCTGTGCCCTGCCCCTCCAGGCAACCCTCCCTCCCAGTCTCCTGCCTGCTCCCAGCATCTACCTCGCTGTGTCCTGAGGACCCCAGGAGTCCTCCATCCCTCGGCGGGTACTCCGCTCTCCTACAGCTCCAGGGTCCCGGGGGACAGGGAGGAGACAGACACCGACAGCTTCACCCCTGTCCTCTCCCCATTTTTCTGATCACCTCTAGAGGTCAAGAACCGCGGCGACGTTCGCCACCAGCGTTTACCTCTGCGCACACGCAGAGATGCAACGTAAAAAAAATTCAAAACTAGAAACGGTTGTCTCCACCCTCCGAAGGGGAGCGGCGAGAATCGCAGCGCGCCCAGAGCTCGCTGCCCTAGGGCGGCTGTCACCGCGACGCACCACGGGCATGCAGAGAACGTTCCTCTATCCCCCAGCCAGCGCACAGGCCGGTGGTCCGGTCCTCTCCAAAGGCGCCCCTGCCGGGCCAGCAGCTCCCAGCCTCGCGAGCCGCCCGCCGGCCTGCGGGGGTGGGTGGTGGTAGGGCAGGGAGGGGGGAGGTGAGAAAGGAAATGGTGGGGTGGGGGCGGGGGCAGGGAAAGGAAAGGCAGAGAAAACTCTTCCCCTGTCTTGCACAACTAGCGGGAGGAAGAGGAAAAATTCTGCCTGCCAATCGAACACTTTTCAGCCTAACCTCTCTAAATGTAAAAAAATCTGCCTCCCCCTCATCCGCGCACACAACAACAGCCTCACCACCGAATGCGCTGCGACAACAGGACCTCCAGTTTGACTTCCATAGAGACTATGGGAGATGCGAGGTTCTATCAGTTCCAGCTGATTTATTAAAATTGTCAAGATACAGACTTCCAGCACAAAAAAAATTAAAAAAAAAAACAAGCAATGATGTCGACAGTGCATTGAGTCTGCTTTGCCACCATTTGCTACAAAATATGCAGATGGTCTGTATTTTATTTAGATTATATTGCACAAAATGAGAAACTTTAAACTATGTGCCTTTTTTTTCTTTTTTTTTTTTTGCTAAAAATCGAGAATCCAGTTTCAAACCTTCCACCTGGGGCCCCATCCACATAGCACAGCGTATGAGATACATAAACTCCTACCATAGTACAGTACATACAATCTTTAAACTAGGTAACAGCTCTGAGGTCTATATCGCCATTTTCAATAAATCTTTACCTACAAATATTGAACAAATCTCTACTATAGCTGTACAAAAATGTTTGCTTTTTTTAAACCACAAGGCCTTTAGATGCAAGGATTACTTTAAAATTTTAATCCTTTTTAAACCAGGACATAACGTACCAACATACTTGCATGCTAAAAAAAAAAAAAAAAAATCAGGAAAAAAAGAAATCAAAAGGGAAGAAGTGCCTGAAAGTCTTACTGAAAAAACACAGCAAGAATGTTCCCTTTTCACTGTACAAAAATACGCCTGAAAATATATTAATTTTTAAAAAAGACTGAGGTCTGTTATGTATCAAAAATGTTTCAATACCTTTTGTACTGAGGTCTAGGCTGTCTGGTATTCAATCAAGGAGGTATAAGGGAACAAGTTACAAAAAAAAGTTGGCAAGTAGAAATCACATTTGTAAAACCATAAACAATTTGATCTGAAAAGTAAACTCTGATCTTAAGTCAGTTCACAGTTTTGTTTTTGTAAGCGTTTGTACAGTCTGCATTTTTTCAAGCTCCCTGCAGTTTTGTTAAGAATCGGATGCATAGAAGACATCAGTTTTCTCCCTCCAAAAAAATAAAATAAAATAAAAAGTTGCAATGGTCCCTTTTTTGTTTTTGCTTTTTAAAAAAATCACCAGTTCTTTGAGATATTCTAAGGAAAAAAAAATCTCCACCAACTCCCTAGAGTAACAGTTGTGCTGCCAAAAGGGTCCTCTGCAGACGTCTTCCAGACTTCAAAGACCGACAAGCTTCAAACAGCGCCTTCCGGAGCGGGTCCTCCCTCCCCTCCCCCGCCCCGTCCCCTCCACCTTTGTTGCAATCACGAATTTCAGGGAAAAAAAAAACAGTAATTACAAAAACACATTCTGGGGAAAAAATCACAACTCCAGACTAGGTATGCAACTACCTTGAGACACGATAAAGGAAGGGAGGGGGCACAAAAAAAAGACAGGAAAAATATTTAAAAGCTACTCAATTCACTTTAACTCCACCAAAATTTTCATCATCTTTTCCAATTTCTTTGCGTCACATCTTATCAATATCATCAGCATCTTCTTCTCTCCCCACCCTACCACCACCACCACCATCAAACACCATCATCATCATTATCATCATCATCATCCTGACCGCCACGACTTCCTCCCAAGGAACCCTGCTCTGCACCCGCGGAGAGAAAGAGCGAGAAGCGGGGCGCCCCTTTCAATACGTGAACACCAGGTCGGAGAAGTTCGCTTCCAGCCAGTCCCCCGCGATCATCTCGCTCAGCTCCGGCGTGCAGTAGTCGGGAAATTCGAAGTGGGAGCCCAGGCTGCCTTCGCTGAACGAATCCAAATCCTTATCCACCAGCGACAGGGACAGGTTCCCGGCCGCCGCGCCGCCCCCCAGCTGCTGCTCGCTGGCGCTGTGCGCGCTTTGGGAGAAATTCAAGCTTAGGTCGAACATCAGGTCGTCGGCGTCCTCGCCGCTGCTGCTGCCGCTGCTGCTGCCGCTGCTGGACGAGGATGAAGTGGAGACAGAGCGCGCGGACGCGGGCGACAGCGCGGGCTGCGCCAGCGGCGGCGGGTGCTGCTTGGTGATGTTCTTGAAGCTGTAGTAGAGACGGCTGCCGCCCCCGGCGCCGGAGGTAGCGCCGGCCCGCACCTCGTCGTAGAGGCTGGCGCCCTCGGGGGACTCGGCGGAGCTGCTCAGCGTCGGGCTGGCGGGCACTTTGGCGACGTTGTAGCGTCGGAGCAGCTGCGGCGGCTGCTGCCCCGGTGGCTGCAGGAGCTGCTGGTGGGGCGGCTCCTCGTCCTCGTCGTCTGCCTCCTGCTTGATCCTCAGCTGCAGCTCGTCGTCGTCCTCGTCGTCCTCGTCGTCTTCATCCAGGAACACGCACTTGACCGTCTTGCCCGCGCCCGCGCCGCTCACGCGCAGGCTGCCCAGCACGTAGTCATCGCCCGCGCCGCCGTAGTCCCCGGGCTGGGCTGCCTTGCCCGCTCCGGCCTTGGCGCCCGCGGCCGCGGGGGCCTTGAGTTTGCCGCATTTCTTGCTGGAGCCTTTGGAGGTCTTGGCGCCGCCTGCGCCCCCTCCAGCGCCCCCGCCACCGCCTCCCGCGGAGCTCTTCTCGGGGCTCTGGCTCGCGCTGGGCTTGGCGGAGGGGTCCATTTTGGGCTTTTTCCGGGGCCGGTACTTGTAGTCGGGGTAGTCGGCCATGTGCTTCAGCCGCAGCCGCTCCGCCTCCCGGATGAACGGGATCTTTTCACTGTCCTTCAGCATTTTCCACCGCTTGCCCAGCCTCTTGGAGATCTCGGCGTTGTGCATGTCCGGGGACTGCTCCATGATCTTCCTGCGCTCGATCTTGGACCACACCATGAAAGCGTTCATCGGCCGCTTTATGTGGCCCGACGCCGTCTTGCACCAGTCCGGGTCGCTCTCGTCCAGGGCCACTGGGCTGCAAGCCATGAATTCGCCCTCCTCTGTGTCCAGCGCCTCCCGGGGCAGGTTGCTCTCCGCTTCCAAGCTCTCTGCCTGCTGCACCATGATCCGCTGTGGGGCTGGGCGCTCCAACCCGGGCCGCTGGGTCTCGTGCGGTGGTCCCCCTCCCCCTCCCACCCCTCCACCTTCCCGGGCAAGTTGCAAAGTCCTCGGCGCCCCGCGTCCGCGGCTCCCCCCCTCCCCCCCGTCCCCCCTTCCAGGCTGCACAGAGCGGCTGCGGCGGCTTCGGCGACTTCGGCCGCCCGCGCTCTTGGGAGCTGCGACCGCGACCGGAGAGGCGGTGGCGGCGGCGGAGGCGGAGGCGGCAGCGCGGGACCCCTCTCTCCTGCTCGTGGCTCCCGCCGCAAGCGCCGGACCCTAGGCACTCCCAGGCGCGCGCGCTCCTTCTGCAAAAAGTTGAGGGCTCTCTCTCAACTAGTTATCAGGGTGTCATATGGGTGACATCACTTCCCCGTCCAGCCAATGGTTGGGGTCCGGCTCCGCCCATCTCCCATTATTAACTCTGCGACTCCGCCCCTCCTCACCCCGCCCTCAGGGCCGGTTTGCAAAGATGGGGGCGGTGGGGTAGGAGGAGGCCTGTCTAGAAATATGTTATTTTTAAAAAATCCGCGTGTGTGCACAGATGCACCTCTCCCCGGGCTGCTCGCGAGCGTCGCACCGCACCGCAGTGGGCAGGCGGATCCGGGGCGAACCGAGCTGGAGCCTGGGCTGGTGCCGGCGCTGGCGCGAACAGAACAGGGTCTGAGAAGCCCAGAGGCCCTTTGTGCCCACTCCGCCCAAGGCCCGACGGTGCAAGCCCGCTGGGCCCCCTCTCCCCGCGTGCACACCTTCGGGCACGCGCGCAGTCTGGACGGCGGGTGCCGGGCTTCCCAGGGTGGGCGCAGCTGCTCCCCGACACGCCCCGTGGGGCTGCGCAGCTTCCAGACGCCTCAGCCCGCGCACGAAGCCCGCGGTGTCCCTGGCCAGCGGAAGGTGGCGCTTTAACACAACTACCTTCTCGCGGCACGTGGGCTCTTTTCTCCTTTTCTCCCTTTTTTCTAAGGCTAAGAAATCAATTTAAAGCGCGACAGTCTGTGTTCTCCCTCCCCCGTTTGCATTTTTTTTTGTTTTGTTTTGTCCTTCTCCGTCTGTTTCCCATCCCCGGTCGTGTTTGGAGACGTCCCCGCGCGGGTTTGGCTACGCCGAACCCCGCACGCCCCGCCCCAGGCCGAGGCCAGAGTAACGGTCTGCGGCGTTTGGCCTTCGCCGGATCCGGGCTTTCGATCTGGCCGCTGGCGAGGCAGATTCGGAAGGGGGTGGGGGACAAGCCAGCTACTGAGCCCCACCCCCACCCCGTGCGTCACTTGTCAGGGTCTGGCTGTTTCCCCCTGGGCGCTCCCCACCCCTCGCCGCTCCCCGCCCCTCCCCCGGCTCCCTTTCTCCCTCCCAGTCCTCCTCTTCCTCTTTGTCCCTCCTCCTTCTTCGCTCTCCACCGCCCTACCCAGCAGCCTCGTCCGGAAATCTTGCAGTTGCGAGCAGCAAGGCTTCTGGGTCACTTGCTGTTTTAACAGAACGACATAACCCAAAGCTGAAATAAGGTGCACTCGAATCTCAAGTCAAAATGCTTCCTGTATGCGTGGAAAGGCGGGTGGCTGCTGTTGGAAGGGAGGCTCAGTGAGCAGACTGGATCGTGTGATGCAGCACCGTCGATTTTGCACCTCGGAACCCGTTTTCCTTTGTGTTCATTTGGTCCCTCGTACCCATCTGCGGCTATTCTGGGAGCAATTAAAAGGAAACCGCCGCTTCCTATGTAATGTCTGTGGTCGCCCAAGTCTTGCTAGCACCCCCGGCGTGGGGGGTGGCACCTTTGAGCAGGAATCTTAGGACTGGTAGAATTATCTAAACCCACTTCCTCTCAGGTGCGTTCCTGCAAATAACACTCCATTTCTTAACTACTGGATTTTTTGAGAACTTTAATAACGTAAAATGGTGCCATATTTTCACAAATCATTATTTTAAAAAAATTACCATTACTATTATATTTTATATGTCCCTTCCGGCATGCATCCTAAAGAAAAACACTGCTCCCCAATACTTGTTATATTAAAAACAATTTAAATCTTGGTAGTGCTGGCTTTTTTATCCCCCCCCCCCAACAAGGGCCATTGGAACAGAAGAATTTACATACATTCATGCTGGGTGACCTGAAATCTGGAGGTGTATAAACCCAAGGGACTGTGTGAGAAAATCCATCTTCTGTCCAGTAAGGCGGGCCTGGCATCTTGTTTTTCTCTTACCTCACACAGTTCTTGGCTTCTGGGATAGCAGCAGGGGTGGGGGTGGAGCTAGCTGGGAGTCTGCACTGCTCTTCCTGCATCCCAGCCCAGGACAAATCCACCCTCTCGGTAGAGAAGTATTTTAGCTGTGTTCTTTATAGAGTATGAAGGCACCTACCATTTTCGACGCTGACAGAATGCATTTGAAAATCTTTGGCAAATCCCACAGCCGTTTGCTGCCTTCACTCTATAGATGGAATCCTATTTAGCTGTAGTAGGAGAATGATCTGAGAAGGAGAGGGCTGAGCAATAATAGATTTTACTCCCATAACACTGGCATCCTCTCAACCTATAGTAGGAGATATTAGTGAAAAAATCTGCTCCTTCAAGCATGGAACATAATTTATGTTCAGAAAAGGTAGTTATCTGTTGGAGAAGATAAAGCCAAAGAAGGTGGGGTTTTTTTGTTTGTTTGTTTGTTTTGTGTTTTGCTGGGAGAATAGGGGCTCTGAGTGGCTTGATGAGGCTCTGAGTAAACACACTCACTGCAGGGTTGGGGGTGGGGAAGCCCTCTTTGCAGGTGCCTTACCAGTCCTGGAGCAAATTCCCCCTACTCTCAATACAGCTTGAGGCAGTTTTCACCAGGGGGATTAACTAGCATGCTATTCTGTAACATGGACCCGTCCCAGGTATTTAAGATTATCTCGCTTTAGCAAGGACTTGAAGTAAGGTAAGGAAAGAAAATTAAGTAACTGCAACTTTTTTTATTATTCCTTAAGAAAAAAAATGTAAATTAGTATAAGAAATCTAAAAGAGGAAGATGTTTGAAACTACTGCGTACAGGAGCAACATTACCGAAAAGCAGATGTTTGCAGCTTCAGCAGGAGCTGTTTAAATGAATTTTAGGCTAACAAACAGAAAATGTGGCCTTCTTTAGTAACTTTTTTTTTTCCTTTTCTGTACTGGGGATTAAAGCTAGGGTTTCACATGTGCAAGGCAAGTGTTCTATCACTAAGCTGTATTCTCAGTCCTTTTTATCTTATTATAAGTCAGGCCTTGCTAAATTTCCCAGGCTGTCCTGGAACTTGTGATCCTCTTGCCTCAACCTCCAGAGTGACTGGGATTACAGGTGTGTACCACCATGCCCTAGGAATAATGTGATTCTTGAAAGTAAAATTGTAAACTAAAATTGGCCCTGCTGTTTTTTCAAAGGACTGAATGTAAATCAGGATTAGGCCCAGCAGTCATTTTTTTGAACCAAAATGGACAGTTCATTTTTGTGTATTCTGACTTTGTACTTATCCATGAGAAGATACACAGCTCTTCTATTAACAATAACAATTGTTGGACATATAATTAATATTTAGAGTATTAATGGTCACATTTGATTGAAGTCATAAAGGACTACATTCTTAAGTTGCTATCTTTTCCATTACTATCTTTTCCAGGTTTTTTTTTTTTTTAAAGAAGGGGACAGTGATAGAAAGAGGAAGAATCAGTTTTATCTAGTTTTTCATGTGACCTTCATTGCTCCTACACTTTGTGGTATACTTAGTGCTGGAGTTCAAGCCAGCATCCTCTTGCATGTAACCACTGAGCCAATACTCCAACCCCCAGAGCATTTTTTTTAAACAAATAAACACTCACAAGGACTGTTACATATAAGAGAAGATATTCTATAAACTCTCAAAATTCTGATAACATTTGAGAGTAAGTATGAAATTGTTATTCCTTTGAGGAAGAAGCATTTGCTAAGGACATGGCATTCTAGAACTATTATAGAACAAATATTTGACTTATTTAACCGAACACTTGTTTTAATCAGCTTTTTCACTGCTGTGACCAGAAGACATGACAAGAGCAGT